>JABXJD010001338.1:0-65000 GCA_013375575.1 Percina caprodes | reverse complement strand
TGGACAGTGGTCTTGACACTCACTAGCCCTCGGCCTCCCTCGCTATGCTTGGTGTACAGTCTCCGGGTGCTGGATTTGGGGTGAAACCCTCCATGCATTGTGAGGAGCTTTCTCGTCTTAATGTCAGTAACCTCTATCTCCTCCTTTGGCCAGTTTATTATACCAGCGGGGTATCTGATGACTGGCAGAGCGTATGTGTTGATGGCTTGGATCTTGTTTTTCCCATTCAGCTGACTTTTCAGGACCTGCCTCACTCTTTGTAGGTATTTGGCTGTGGCGGCCTTCCTTGCTGCCTCCTCATGGTTTCCGTTAGCCTGTGGCACCCCAAGGTATTTGTAGCTATCCTGAACATCTGCAATGTGGCCTTCTGGTAGTTTGATCCCTTCAGTTCTGATCATCTTCCCTCTTTTTCATACCATGCGACCACACTTCTCCAGTCCGAACAACATTCCAATGTCGTTGCTGTAGATCCTGGTAGTGTGGATCAGTGAGTCGATGTCTCGCTCATTTCTGACATACAGCTTGATGTCATCCATGTAGAGGAGGTGACTGATGATTGTTCCGCTTCGGAATCGGTATCCGTAGCCAGTCTTTGTGATGATCTGGCTTGAGGGGGTTCAGGCCTATGCAGAACAGCAGCGGGGATAATGCATCGCCTTGGTATATGCCGCACTTGATGGTGACTTGTGCAATTGGCTTTGAGTTGGCTTCCAGACTTGTTTTCCACAGCCTCATTGAGTTCTTGATGAAGGCTATTAGTGTCCTGTTGACCTTGTACATCTCCAAGCATTCCAGTATTCATGTATGGGGCATTAAGTCGTAGGCTTTCTTGTAGTCAATCCAGGCAGTGCACAGATTGGTCTGCCTGGTCTTGCAGTCTCGAGTGACTGCTCTATCCACCAGTAGCTGGTGCTTGGCTATATATATATATATATATATATATATATATATATATATATATATATATATATATATATTTGATTTGGGGTTTGTATATTTTGCCTATGTTACTGTACTTGGTAATTATACTATACCTGGCTCACTTGGACTTAGACCTGTAGACACAGAAAAGGTATTTGCTTATTTGAATGTAAAAAAAAAAAAAAGTATTATTGTGCAGCTTTAATGTTGAGCCTTTAATGCCACTGAGCCTGGAAACACCTTTTTATAACATAAAGTCCAACTTGCACTGTCAGAACTCTTTTTTTTTTGTTATTAAAATGAATAATTTTATCCTCTTTAGTGATCCAGGCAGCCGTTTTAGAAGTCTTAAATTTTCACAGCCTCAGACAGGTTTTAATGTGGAACGCCTTTCATATTGAAGGCTCAGAATGAAGCCTTCTCCTGGCAAAGATGCTGCATGTCCTCAAGATGTGTGTCCCAAAAATATATTTTCATGGATTTGATCCAATAAAAGAGACATCAAGTTACAGCTCAGTGGGGTTTTAGTAGAAATTCATTTCAAAGCCTGTTCCGTAAATCTAAACAGAAGAGTCTGAGCAAGTTTTTTGTAAGAAAATCTTATATATTTTTTCTATCTGATAGAGGCTGGTACAGTGCTGACACGTCCGTCTGCACTCTTCAGTCCCTCTGTCCTGATCTGGGAAGGTAGCCAGATGCTGCATGTTGACAGCAGCTTTGATGGAAACAGAGCAGACATTGGGGAGAATAGAGATCTGTAAGCCAGTAGAATGTAAATGGGTTCTAAATGTCCAGTCATTCACGGATTCCCAGTGTGAGCTGAGCCAGACATGTTTGTTCTTGGACTGAAAAACAAAAGTTTAAATTAAGCCATTGACATTTATTCATTGATGTTGTTGTATATAAACAGATAAATTATGTCCTGGAGTTTGCTTACAAACACATTTTCTATTTCTTTTCTTCTTCTTAATAAAAACTAGTGCAGTAGGAAGGTGAGTAACATAAATTAAGCACCTAGCATATGGCGCTAGGTGCTTAATTTAGCTGGATTTCCATGAACAAATACATTTTCTTTATTATTTAGGTAGATTGGACGACATTACATGACGGACAGTATGCCTATATGTGATGACCCCGCTTTGTATTTTTCCCTTGTTTGGTTAACCATGTTCCTGGGAATTTGGCTAATTTCATGTTAAAGCCAGTAGTAAAACTTAAACTGTAATATAACTGAAAAAACACAATAAACTGGATTGTTTGTGTCAGTTTTTGCATCACTGTTGTGTCGTTCATCAGAATTTAGTCTTCATTTCTTCATATAACATTAGTCTTAAAATTATGAATTGATTAGTCTGTTTAAAAAGTTGTAACAGTAAGGACAATTTCACCACTATAATAAAAACGGATCTAGAAATGATTTGCTTCCTTATTTGCTACTTTTTTAATAAATACAAAGCAAATTAAACAGAAAAAACAAATATTTTGATTTAGTTTCTCTTCTAAACAATAAAGAAAATGGACATCTAGGCTCTATGCTAGCGCCAAATGCTAGGTGCTTAATTTGTTACTCACCTTTCTAGTTGTGGACGTAACTTAATATGTCCCACTTCAAAACCTTGTCCTGTTTTGTGATGGGTGCAGGTGAAAGTGTGTCGACCATTTTGTGCACATTGTTGACATATACTCATAATAAAGCAATGGACGCAGGGAGTAAATAAACTCTGTTACAGAGCAGCCGTCCGCAACAGACGTTCTAACGTAAAGTGAACGCACCCTCAACGGGGCAGGGATAATTTCATTGGTCAACACTACAGCTGGCATTCTATTGGTTGGGGGATTTTGATAGTGTGCAGGAGAAATCCGAGAGGAGATTTGCAAGTGAGCAGAATCAGCCTGAATGCGAGAAGAAGGGCCAAAGCTGAAAGCAGGAAATCTTTCTAAGCAACAACATATCTGAGTCTAAGCAGAAAGTTTGAGCACAAGCAGAGCAAATCCAAGCGTGTCAGTGACTATTTGAGTGCTAGAGCAAGGTTTTAAGGGAAATTATTACAAAATCAAAATCTTATATCAGTAAGAAATGCTCTTAAATTGAAAGAATGCATTCTTGAATAAAGATAGGAATATAACTCCATACACAACTACTGTATATACTGTACTACTTACTTTCTTGTACTTCTACTTCAGAGGAAAACATTGTACTACTACATTTACCTGACAGATACATGTTACTGGTTATGTTGCAGATTCAGATATTACTCACAAAATATTTCAATTAAAATACGATGCATCCTGCGTTACATTACTGTTAAAAATCATGTAACGTTGGAAGCAAAAAAAAAGAGCTAAAAAATAAGTTTCACACTTTATAAATAATGAACATGTTGCATGTTGAAACTTTACCAAAACTGCGATACTTCTTCATTATATAGCCAGGAATAGACCCACCATGTGTGAAGTAAATCTCATTAATGGTTCTTGAGATATTTGAAAGACAACGGCCATGCGCACTCACACATGCCAGCTCTGGCTTAATTGCATTGCATGGCCTATATTCCAGTGAGAAACAGCATCTAGTAGAAGTTCAATCAAAAGAGACCTCAATATAAGTGAACAGTTATTTATTGATGTGAGGACAATAAAACGATAAATCATCATCATATTTTAAAAGGGATCAAGAAGCCTGGAGTATTGTAGAATACCCTCGATGGAGTCTAGACAATGTTGGTGATGGTGATAAATGAAGATGGCAGCTGAGATCTGGATGATTGAGAAGAGCGGGCCAGCTCTGGTGAGCTCAGACCTGGACACTGGAAATGATGAGCTGTTGGGAGGAGGGTAACGATGATTCACTCTGAAATAAGAGCAGACAGCAATGGAGAGGAGAATATTTAAATATTGACTGCAATGATGTGATTGATTGAGAGATTGTGGCTAAATCTAGTTGGTTTAACTAAAAGAGTAAACACCCCTAACCAGCTGATGAGTGGAGAGGGAGGCGAATGAAAATGAGTTAGTAACATTAGACGCAAACACTGGTCTCGCTTTGCCAGACCCTCCTCCAAAGTGCGCTGAAGAAAGGTCCACATATCATACGTGGCTGGGAGGAAAACCTACTTTGGTTTAATGGCATGTCTTTAAACCAATCAGAATTGTCATGGGCGGTGCTAAACTCCGCACAGAGCCGCTGCAAAATAGTTTTGCGAGAGAAAAATCCGATTGGACAGATTAGCTAGCTGTCTCAATTTACCCTGCAGAGATCTGAGGAACAGTCAACAATTGTTCTCCATTGAATTTAAAATTCCAACACAAAGAAAGCGGAAAGAAACGGAAAATACGCATCCAGTGAAATTTCCTGCCGCACCGGAGCAATCTTGAATGTGGAACGCGAAGGATATAGGCAATCACATACTATAGAAAGTTAGCTCTAAAAGTAGAAATTACCTTCATGTGCCATGTCAAGGTGGAGGCTGGGGGTGTGGCCTTGATCAACTGCCACTTTGCTCGTTTGAAAGCCGTGATTCTCTCTCTCGTGGGTGGGCCAAATTCTCTGGGTGGGCAAAGCAGAGAAAGGGGACATAACCTTGCCCCTTATGTAAATGTTAATGTGCTGTATTTATATAGCGCTTTTCTAGTCTTAACGACTACTCAAAGCGCTTTTACATCATACAGGAACCATTCACACACATTCATACACTGTGGCCGAGGCTGCCGTACAAGGTGCCACCAGCTCATCAGATAAACACTCACACTCCGATGGCGCAGCATTGGGGGCAACTCAGGGTTCAGTGTCTTGCCCAAGGAAACTTCGACATGGGACTTCAGGGCCAAGGATTGAACCACCAACCTTCCAATAGGCAACCGCTCTACCACTGAGCCACAGCCGCCCCTTATGACCTCATAAGGGGCAAGATTCCAGATTGGCCCATCTGAGCTTTCATTTTCTCAAAGGCAAAGCAGGGTATCCAGGGCTCGGTTTACGCCTATCGCCATTTCTTGCCACTGGGGGAACTCATATTAATTTTCAAAAAACCTCATAAAGAAGTACTCCACCATAGCATTCTTCCTTATTAAAACCTGGCTCCCACAATGCAATGAACACATTCTCATGAATGGGTTTATATGATATCATGCGAAAACATATGCAACACCAAGGCGTATGATATCCTAAGAATTTAGTCAACTGCCGGCTGGTCATGTGACCTGACAGTTTTAGCCAAGAAGGGTGAAAGTTGTGTTTTCCAGCAGTTTCTCTTCACTGACCAAGCAACAAAAATAGTCTACACCCTCCTACAACCGCGATGGCTGCAGTGGACGAAAGCATCACATTGGTCTGTCTGCTATTTCAAAACCAACCATAATGGCGGCTCTTTTGGATTATGATCTCCTATTTTATGAAAATAGTTCAACTTAATGTGTTTCTGAAAACATTTTAAACGAGAAATAGGCCATACAGTTGCTAAATCTGTCTTCATTTCAGATCGACAATGCAGCGACGTCCAGCTCTTCCAAAGTCCCTGCAACGCTACCAAAATGTATTTTGTAGTTGTTTTGATAGAAATGATTGAGAAGTATAGAAATGACACTGACAATGGACACGTACTGTCGTTTTAAAGCGTTAACTTTTAAATGTTAATTTAGGAGGCAGAATAGTGACATGATAATGTCAGAAAGAGAGAAAATCAGCAGAAAGATGAAGATATATGGTGTGACTCAGAACGGAAAAGAGTGATGTGTTCTACCACTTTTTATGCTCCGACATTTTTGAACACGTCCTCTGCTAGGCAACAGCGCTATTATAAAGAATTAATCAACGGCATATTTCACAAAACAACAGTGTGACTCCACGTTATTATGAGATCATGATTACAGCGCCAACAATGTCCTGAATTTTAACGAGGATTTGTAAAAATGACAATTTTTTGTAAGTTCAGTCCTGGTATATGCTAAGTTTCTTTTCATCAGGATAACTGATAACTATTTATTGTGCTCCAGTGCTGTACCAAATACCCTTCTCATTTTCGCGGTGGATGTAAGGCTTTCCTTCGGAATGGCCAAACTGCATGACCATGCATTACTTGCAGGGAACTATGCAAAAGAAAAATCTCAAGATTGCAAAAATTGCCAATTACTGGAGGGCCCTGCTGCCAGGATAAAAAAGTTTCACATCAGAACATTTTTGTTAAGGTTTTATTTTTGACCCTTCTCTGTTCTTATCTGCAGTCCTCCAAACAGTTCTTACTACTAACTGAAATGTTTTCTCAAAAAACACGGCTCCAAGTTTAACTGTGCCCATATGGTCAGCTGTGCGGATGCACACAATAGCCAACAATTTACTAAAAGCAATTTGATTCTCTTTGTGCTTTTTGTACCTGCTGTAAAAAAACAAGTCTGACAAGATGTTCGCAGACAAAATGAAATGGGTTTCATACAAACTTTGAATGCATATTGACCTGCAGCCTGTATGAACCATTATTTTCCAATGTCAGGACATAGATGGAAACACAAGAAAGGCATATGCATTTCAAGATTTCTAGTGCCACAGTGACACTTTATTTTATTTTATGAATAGCTCAATAGAAGAATCCTTTCAATTGCTCACTACAAAAACAATTCAAAAACACTCTTTATATTAGAGTGTGACTAATATTAAGTTTTTAGGCTGAAATTTGACAGTCCAAAAATAAACTTATCAGTGGCGGACAAAGTATGTAATGGGCAACACTGTGTTTGACTCAAACATATCTTTGTCTTAGACTTCTTGTTACATAAGGACCATATGGATATATCTATGATAAGGCCGCTGATGTTGGATGATAAGCCCTGGCCTCAAAGTTACTGGCTCTGAGTATTTACTCAATCATTCTTTTGGTGCCATCCATGCGCTTGCCCATATTATCCAGCCTTATTTGTATTGTCGTTGTAGGTTGGTTGTCCGATTCTCTTGAAAAGAGATCACTGAAAATGTGAAAGAATATTTAGCCCTAGTTTTACAACATTACGTTTTCATTCTGTGCATACAAATTGACAAAGTAAAAGTGTCTTAAAGTGCTTTGAGAAGTTACTGTCAATGTTGTGATATGTTATTTGTCTTGTATCTTTAATGAGAGATGAAAGTCAGAGTATTTCTTCCTCCCTTTTAAGAGGTCAAAGATCAGCGGACCTTTACCTTCTAGATAGATTAAGTCTCTGAATATGTTTTTTTATGACTTTTTTGGTCATAAATCTTCCTCCTCTCTTTGAACTTTATTCTCTTCCATGAGCACCAGTAGTTAAAACGATACCAGAAGCGCTCCTGCCACTTTTCTTTTTCTATTTCTTTATTTTCTTATACACTTGCACACATAGTTGGGAGGTTCCCCAAGACAGTCACTGTTGCAGAATGAATATTATGCTTTAAATTTCTTTTTGTCTAGGACGGCAAGTCTTCAGGCTGTATGTTCATCATCATGGCTTTTCTGTAAGGGTGCATATACAGTACCTTCAACCAAATAGAGCTTAACAGTGTGGCTCTGGAAGTGAAAATCACATTCATTTTCTCCATGATGATTTTTAACTATAATGATGGATGGTGTATGCCCCTGTAAAAGCCACAAATCTGTATGAAATCAACCTTGTTTTAAGAAAAACAGGCTTTATCCGCAATGTCATGGAGGAGGACTACACTACCCACAATTCTAAGCGTAACAGCAACTTCTTCTGTATAATGCCCATTAACTTGCTTTAAAAATCATTAAAAAAAGTTGTTGATGTTCCTTATATCAACAGCACTTGCCTGATCATGTGTTATATGTTCCACTCCGGAGATAAAGCTGAAGCAGGTAACCTAACTAATACAGACTATATGGCATTATGTCAGTGTAATGGTTGAATAAGTGACATGGATAAGTGAGAACTCTTTAGAGGACAGTTGTTTCACTGGTGCAGTGATAGATCGTTTGGATTCAAAAAAAAATATCGTAGGCTACAAGGGTTTTTCAACTAATAAATAATGTATTGCCAGTTGAGACCATGCCAGGATTTATAATACCCACTGGTTGAAAAATAAACATGTGAGCAACCTAAAAAACAGTTATTCCTGAAAAAAAAATTGCAGTGTTTGCGTTAAATGCTGTACCTCAGCTGCATTCATTGATATTTTTTTGGGCCGTTTGGGGTCAGCACAACTTGAATTACTTGGCTCCTTTCTGTGTTTTTGTCTTTCACACAGGGGCCTGATATCCTTGAATTCTAGTGGCACATACTACCTGGAGCCAATCAGTGGTGTGGATCCTCTGCACCATTCACTGTGGAGTGCAGAGGAACTGCCAATTAAAGGTGGACACTGTGGACACAGCCAGCACACCACACAGTCCAACCACATCTCCAACCTGCTCAGACAGTTTCATTCAAGGGTGAGTCTCGCACCTACCAACGACACTCATTTGATAGAAAACCTGATTAGACCATACTAGGTTGATTTCCTGATATAAAGGTAAGTATTGTGACAAAGCTACAATTGTGTCTTTATCACTAACTTTAAAGGAACAGTCAACTAACTGGGAAATACACTTGTTTGCTTTCCCAAACACAGATGAGAAGATCAAAAATCCCAAAACAGACCAAAAAATGATTACTACTGCAATACCACTGCAAACATTTTAAAAAGTCTTGTAGCCTTGTAACAACTTTTGTTCAAAGGTTTTGATGTCATTTAGATGCAAAGAAAATCTATATTTCCTCCTGGTGCCTTTTTCGGGGAACAAGGGTCCATTTGAAAATTATGTTTCAAAAGTATTGTCACATTCAACACCTGATGTCATACACCTGATGACTTGTAGCTCTTTCACACCAATTACCAGGGTCGGACCAGGGTTATCTGACCAGTGTTCAACCTTTTTTTCAATTTAAACCAAGCCAGTGGACATTGGTTGATCTCTGGTCGTGACAATTCAGAAGTGATGCATACAATTACCTCACATGCTAGAACTTGGCAGGGGCTTTACACGTCAAATACAGCTAGCTCCACATACTCTAGTCCAGCTGTATGCCAGCAGAACTAATCTTTAGTGCTTAAATTCCTCATTGTGCAGTATGCAGTTTTTAAGTTTTCAAGCCCAGAAAAATAACCATCACATTCAACAGATGATTTTATAAAGACAAATTCTCTTTTCTTCTCAAATCTTTTATTCATTGCAAGTGCAGCAGTAAACAAGGAAGTAGGCTACTCTATTGATTGCTAACGCTGGGTTTTTTACAGGCAGTGGTGGGCATCAGGGTTATTGAAGCCCACCACTGCCAGTGTAAAGCACCGTATGTTGTTTTTTGAAGTGAGAGGCACCTTTTTGCCACTTTGGTGTGAAAAACAACACAAAGAATCTGTTCTTACATTATTTCATGATTTAATTATTTTCGAGGGAAAGGCGTAGTGAAACAATAAAAAAAGCTGTTACTGAGTTCATGGATGGATAAAAGTTTGTGTCATCTCTGCTGGTTCAGAAAAACTGAAGCTCCATTTCTCCTCTAATTAATTGCAGGACTCCATCAAGGATTTCCCTTAGTGTGCACTTCAGATCCCAAATTTAAGTCACCCACTCCCATTTTAAACCAATGACATAGTTTGTCCCATCCCGGTTGTTAGCAACCCTGGTTTTGCACAAATAACATTGAAATCAACCCGCGTTCGACCTGCGTCCGACCCTCCTTGCTACCTAGGTCGTGAAGCCAAGTTGATCAACGAGGGTTAATCTCAAATTCAACCCAGGTTTAACCCTAGTTGTGCCCTCAGTGTGAAAGGGTTTTGAAGTCTCAAGGCTACAGCTCTAGTAACAACCTATGTAGTATGTTTGATGGGATGCAATTGCTGTATGTCACTAAATGATGATGTCAGACTAGCACACAGAACACAGGGAAGAAAGCTAAACTTAATACAAAACTTTCCAAATTCTAAAATGTCACAAATGAAAGGATAAACAAATGTGAGATTCAAGTGAACACGACTAAATCAAACTAGAATCACTCACTACTCTTCGCAGCATACAATCCGCAGCGTCAACTTTCTTTTCTAATAATTGAATGATATTCAAGGCAGACCAGATACCTTTGACAGAACCCTGACTTAGTAATAATATGAGAGAAAAAAACTGTTGAGAGTCACTATAACTCCAATACTGAACACAACATCATACTGTTGTTACACAGGACAATCTAAAGCCAATTGAACAGTTGAGTAAATTTAGACATTTTGGATACACTCAGTGATGCCGTCCGTTCTGTTGAAATCAGCATCCCATTCCTAATTTATGACTTCTTTTTTTCTTTCAACTTTATCCTATTATGTATTTTCAATTTTAAGATGTTCTTTTTGTTTTATATAAACTGACCCTACCACTGTAGCTGTAAGTAGCTATTAGAGGATAATGGTTAAAGCTAAAGCACACCAGTATCTATCCAAAGTTTGCTATCATTAGCTGACAGTAGCCACCAAAAGCTACTGGTCATACAAGACCTATTCAGCCTAGTCTCACTTTTCCAGACTTATCTCGACAGCATTGCAGAGTAAGGTCTGGCTTACTACAATACTTACTACATACACATATTTAATACATACTTCGCAACCCGCAAAAGAAAACGCCACATACAATATTACATGAAGTTAGCTGTTCACACAATTCCTCTTTTATCTTAATCAGTAAGTGGCTTATGTGATAAACCCTGATTAAAATGTTATTTACTGAATAAATAATGAATTGCAATTACGTTTTCGGTAATTTTATGGTTGCAACCGGCCATAAAATGAAAAAGAAGGAGTTTTATTCATTTCCGCCACGTAGTTCCGCTTTCTTTGCAGACATGGTGGGTGTCACCCTTTGCAATAAGTAGGCCTACACACACCATTTGTCATTTGTATGCTTTAAATCCATTTTGCTGTGAAGTGGGGTTCATTGTATGTTCATTGCAATCAACAAGTCCAGAAACTTGTCACCAACCTCTTATGTGAAGACTGAGTCATGATTCTCTTTTGGTTTGGCTTATTACGCAGCTAAATGAACTCACCAATCACATTAAAACATTTGGCTCTGCAGAGGAAATGGTCTTTTTTATATGCATACACAATATTAAATAGGTATCTGTGCTATTTTGAGAGCAAAATTACTCTCGCAACACCTGGAAATGGAGGGAATTATTACTTTGGCTCAGCCTTTAAGGTCTGGATATGAATCACTTTCTTGTGCCTTTCATAGAGAAGAAGAACTGAACACATGTCTAATTTGCTCATCTGCGGTTGTAGATGATAAAAGGGCTCCTCAGTGGGCCCTTCTGCCTTCATCTGTCTCAACTGCTGGGACAAACAGTCATTTTGGGGTTTTTCTTTTTATATTTGTTCTAATACTCATCATTTTCCAGTTTATGTTCTCAATCACTCTAAACTGTTCATCATCACCATCTTTCTCCCCACTTCATATCCTGAAGCCCTCTCAGCTCTCCACCAGGGCATCATCCTTTCCCCCTTGTTCTTTATCTCCCTCCTTCCTCCATAATACGCCCTTGGCTCTCAGAATTCCCCTCACTGCCACCCATTAATCCTGGGTTGTTATGCAGAAATGCCAGCCACAGCAGACCCCAGACTGAGTTCCAAGGATTTTGCCTCTATTTGCCTCTCAAACAAACAATGCAATGTGTGAATGTGCTAGTGTGATATGTGCCTCAGATTCCCCGCCAATCGGCAATATTGGTCCAAAGTCCATACCGATCCGAGGCAGCAGGCTCCCGGCTCGTAAATCAATGAGTTTTAATTACAGCAGAGCCATTTCGTAATAGCTGTAATCAAGTGTTAAGAGGATGGAAACTTATAGATGGAGGGATATAAGGAGCTGTGAAGCTTTGTAAACACAACAGCAGGAATGACTGGGAGGCTACTCATACATATTAGGCTTTTAAGCTCTTTATGTACCACTTTCAGACTGTAAAGTTAAAAGATTTAAATTTGTTTTACCAGGTCAAATAATCAGGACTGGTTTCTAGCTTTTCTTTTGCTGTGCTATACTGACACCAGTACCTGCCAGCCTGCATCAAGTCTTTTAAATTCCACATTTTTATATTCAGTATTTTCCACACAATTGTGTTGTTGTTAGTGCAGAACAATGCAGTATCAAGACCAAGGCACTTTGAGGACCTAGATAATAGACAGAATCATTGTTTGGTCGTACTGTACTTTGTTTTATAACATGCTACTGTGCCTTTTTGTTTTACAAAGTCCAGGAGGTCTTCATTGTTCTTATATAACATGTGTTTTGCGTTATATTTGTTTGTCTTGTGTTGGATCCCATAAAGAATAGTCTTTGCTAAGGTGATGACTAATGATAATGGGAAATATTGATTACACATTTAATAAATGCCTATTGTGTAGGCTGGTTAAACTGAATAAGTCATGTTAAATGTTTCATGTTATTTATAGTTTCGGTTACAGTATTTTTTGAGTCTGTCTGAAGTCAGTCTGATCAGATTACAGTCTGTAATCTGTGTATCATATATATATATATATATATATATATATATATATATATATATATATATATATATATATATATTTTATTATATTTTCATAGAATATTATATGTAATGGGTAAAAGAAGTTGTATTGTAATAGATAGAAGTGATCGCTTTCTATAATTAATACAGTGTAGTATAGTACAATATATTATAAATATACAGTATTATAGTACAGTGAAGTGAATGGTAATACAGTGTGCAGTGTACAGTACACACATATGGGAACAATGTAGTGTGTTGTATAATCTAGCAAACTAATCAGACTGATGTCCTGTAAATAACAATGTTCCACTTGCCTTTGTTTTTACTGTTAGGTTAAAAGAAATGCCTGGGGTACAACAAAGTACATGGAGCTGTACATAGTGGCTGACAACACACTGGTAAGCTAACAGAAAGCCTCCATTCTACAGCAGAATATTTCTGTGCACATCAGTGTGAGCACAGCGTTTGAAGTCAGACAGCCATCAAATGGAAACAGGTTCCACATCTTAAACAATTATCTCATTCCAGCTAGGAGCTCTTTCATGAGAGCTGAGGCGGAAGTATTTGTCTCCTTAATGTCATGTATTTAGGTGGAATCTAAAGGTGGAAGGGCTTTTAAATAGACAATAAGCTGCAGTGATGAGATGCTATATCTTCATAAAAGTCTTTTAGATTTGTCTTCTACAGTAATACCATGGTAACAGCACATGGTGACCAATAAGAATCTGGTCCTTCCTTCTGTAATTGGTATAATTATGCTGATGGACCAGGGTAGAAGTGGTAAAGCATGATGTGCTGGGTTGTAGTAATGTTTTCCTGGGTCATTAGTCTCTGCAGGAAGCTTAAGAAAGAATTTTCTTTAGCATTTTATTTATTTTTCTGACCGCTGACCTCATTCATGCCACTAATACTCCCCCATCTTCCATGTCATTGGCAGTTTAAACGGCAGAATAAGGACTATGGAAAGACCAAGGCGAGGATAATGGAAATTGCCAATTACGTGGATAAGGTAAGGCTGATGGATTCTCGTACTGCATTTCTCCAGAAAAGAAACAGCTCCATTCACCAAGCTAATAGATATTATTGGACAGTCTGCGCATATCTCAATGCTATCTATTACTGATCAACTCTGAAGTTTGTTGATGTTCCAAATAAATAATCAGTGATTGAAAAGTGTACACAGATGTTGTTTGAAGCCTCATCAGGATTTAATCAATAGTGTCCTTCCATAGCCCTGAAGGAAGATTGGGGAAAAAATTGCCTTGTGTGACCAGCCTGTGTTGTGGGAGCTTATGACATGAGTGTGGACAAAGCTCTGTGTGTGCAGGTACATATTTGTTGTTTTTTTGTTGTGTGTTTAGTTTTATAGGGCTCTGAACATTCGCGTGCCACTGATTGGTCTGGAGGTTTGGACCGACAGGGATCAATGTATCGTCACTGAGGAGCCAAACGCCACCCTCTGGTCCTTCCTCCAGTGGAGACAGAAACTGAAATCCCGCAAGAAACACGACAACGCCCAGCTGCTGACGTAAGAAATGGACACACACACACACACACACACACACACACACAGACACAGACATACACACACACACAGTTGCACCTAAGCTACAGCTGCCGTGTAGAAAAAGCAGTACATGCTGCTAAGTTCTGCTCACTCAAAAGCATTTCCGCTGTGCTCTCAGCCCAAAACAAGATTACTGTGGTTACACACATACTGTAAGTTTAGGAAAATATCAAATCAGGTATTGCAGGTTTAAGGTCTAAGAAACATATTTAATGTATGTCCTTCCTCATAAAACATTTAAAAAGCAAATTTTTTCAAACATTGTGAAACCTGAATTACCGGAGTTAACATCTATGTTTACTAGCTAGATTCTTCCGCTAGTTATTTTTCTGTAACAAGGCATTGTTTTGTCATTGATTATATGCCACTTTGCCACACACAACAGAGACCTTATTTATTGATATTGAATGATTTCAAAATCGATCGATTCAACACCAAAGATTCTTTTGTACCTTAAAATAATGTTTCCAAAGTCGTTACAGGGGTTCATTAACTCGTTCGAGGTGCTGATTGACAAGTAACTAATGCTAATGCTTGGTCTATAACGTTAGCTAATTCTTGGTTGGTAACATTGTTCAACACGCTGAGTTATTCAGTCTGATTGTTTTGACCATGGTTAAAACTCTGGGCTAACCCATACATTTATTAGTAACGTTAATGGATAGGTACACTAGGGTGTCCATATTTTGACACACTCGGCCGGCCTCCAGACACAAATTCAATGATACAAAAATAACTTATGTAATAAAATAAAATCTGTAACAACCTGTAACAAAATAATAGCTCTCTTTTCAGATAAATAAATAAATAAATAAATAAATAAATAAATGTGAAATATTGTTCTAAATATGACCTATTCTGTGTCAGCTTCAAAATCCAGCTTCAACTAAATATCTCTTAAAACCTTTTCAATGTGATAAGATAAGGTTTTTTGGTGTCCATGTGAGCTTTGAGATCTCCAGCACCTTTATTGGACATACGTGCTACCTTTGCACACGGTGCACTCCGCCTCCCACTTGTCCCGACCGGGATGGTACATGGAAAGTTTTTTTGCAGTTCAACTGTGAAACTGCACTTACGCTTCGGCATTTTGTGTGCAACGCTGCTCCCATAGACAGTTTAGGCTGCTCTGCTGTCTGATCTTCTCCCTGTATGTGTGCTTAGCAGTGCTGCCCACAAGGCAGCCTCTCGGGAATTACGTCATATAAGTCAAATAGTGTTTCACACATCACAAATATTGGTTCAATTTCATAATTACCTGACAATATACACTTGTTGAATAATTTTAGTTGAATGCAACTTTGTTAAACACGTTTTTGTATCGAGCCTCCAGGGTCCTGGGCTCTACAGCACCTTGCTTCATTGCCTACATTTCTCCGGCCGTTCTGCAAGCCGTTCTGACAGCCTGTCTCCGTCCCTTGCCCAAGCCACATCTCTACCTGGATGTGTGACGGCTAGATGGAAAAAAAGGGGACACTCGGAATCTCTAGATGGGCCGCAGCCGAGCTACGCCTGATTGAACCGCGGCACTGCACTAGTTCTATTTCATTATAAAAAAGTAGACGATTGTAGACGAAAATGAAGGGAGATTTGTTAGTAGTCTCGTCTTTTTTTGTCAACAATAATACATGTCAATTTAGTCTTAGTCAGCGTTTTTGGACATTGGTGCCGTCTCCTCATAGTTTCGTCTTAGTCATGGAAAAAAAGGTCATTGACGAACATATTTTTATCTTGTCTGACGAAATTAACACTATTCCTTGGATAACTATGACTTGGATGACTAAAAACCTCCACAGACATTATTATTTTTTTTCCAATTTAGGTAGTTATTTTTGATGACTGTGTTTTTACCTAAATAATTGTTTTTACAAAGTAAGAGTACTTTCTCGAATACAGCTTTCGCTACTCTACCCACCTCTGACTTAACATTATTCTCCTTTACCAATGAAAGTTGCTGCTTTAGTTTTTGTTTGGTGAGAGAACCTGCAGACTTTCTGCCCTGCTGATGTTCCTACACAGATTAGTGCATGGGTTCATAATCACGGTACCTCAGCTAATAGGAAAGATTATTAACTCAACATGCACCTGCTGTCCCCCGATGAGCCTCTGTGTGGCTCTAATGACAGAAACCCTCTCAGCTTTGGGTCAGGTAATTACATATTTTGTTAGTGTGTAAATTGACAAATGATTAGTTAAACAGAGATTGTATTAAGCAAAAGATCTCGCTTCAGTCAGCTATAATTGGGCGGAACAACTCAGCATGCCGACAGTAGCAGCATCGCAGTTTGACTGCCGGTGTACACACGCATACACACAGACTCACGCACGCACACACACACACACACACACACACACACACACACACACACACACACACACACACACACACACACACAGTAAACCAGTGGCCCCTCTTGCTGCATAATTTGTTGTGCTTATACCAAAGGGCCTATTTGGTTTTGATTCATCAGACATTGCTTGATTTTGTTTATGGATGATAAGTGATGAAAGCCAGGAGACCACATGGGGGATTTAGGTTCTATGCACACCCTCTCCCACATCTGACAGGCTTGTCATGTCTGCCATTTTGCACTGCTGTTCCATCAGCAATCAATGTGCAACCCTGGGGAGTCTGTTAGTGAACAGTATAAAGATTAAGGTTAATTGATTTTTTTGTTGTCTGTGTGTCTGTCTGTGTGTGTGGTTGTGTTGCTCCGATAGCGGTGTGATTTTCAAGGGGACAACTATTGGGATGGCGCCGCTGGAGGGAATGTGCAGCCTGGAAAACTCTGGAGGGATCAACGTGGTACGTGGGAAGACATTTCTCCTCTTTTCTGCAACACTATCATTTCCTCTCCCTGCTGTGTTTTCTTTTCACTCCCTTTTCCCTGAGTATTTTTTCCGGCTTGAATTCATCTTCTAGTGATTGTCTTTGCTTTTGTGTGTGTAGGATGTTCTCTAAGATATAGACTTTTGGTCATCACTTCTTCATGTTGCATTAGCTTTAGGTTTTTCTTTCTTTATATTTTAGAGTAAAGGTTTAAGCAGCTCAATCACTGGTGAGAGGTTAAAGCTGCACTCCTATTTTTGTGTCATAATTATTTTACTTTTTATAATACTATATGATATTATAGGTTTTTAGCCTCTTCCAGCTCAATGTTTTGGTTTTACAGCCATACATTTAACTGTTTTTGTTTAGTCTCACGGCTGTCATTAATCTGGTTTCCAGTAGCAGCAGGAAGTAGTTTTTTAGTTCAAAAGCTGCACTACCTAAATTCAATTATATGCTATATATGAAAAACCATAAACCAAAGTTTGAGTAAATCTCTAGTGATCTGCTAATTAGTATTCATGAGCAAATAGAAAATCCCTAAACAACAACAAAATATGCCCCAAACTAATCAACCCATACAGGAGTACTCAGATTATCACTTTGAACGTTGGCAAGAAGGAAAACACTTGTCAGATGCATCCAGCTACTAAATGAAGAAATAAAAAAATTCCTAATAAAATTACATTATTGTAGTAATACTATGTCTGGAATTATGACTTCACCTCAAAATATTATCACCTTGTACATAATTTCACTTTAAATTACGAAAAGAAAACTTGTAAAATACAAAGGTGGTCTACTCTTGAAAAAATAATGATGTAATGGATGTAAGGGTTGTGGGGCGCTAGCATTCCCTTGACTCCCATTCATTTTGGTGTCACTTTGACAGCGAATAACTAAAGCGTCCATTGTTTATTTCTAAAGAAACATGACAATGTATTAAAGGCGCCATTACCTTGTATCTCACGTTACAGTCCCGTAGAAGACGTGTTGTAAAAATAGGCTAACAATTGTGTCATGACTATATGACTTTCTGTCGCACAATAGAGAAATTACTGTATAGTCAGGAGAAGCTTGCAGGCAATCGGGGGGTCGTAGAGGCATACAGTGAAGTTTAATTACTAATGTTAAATAGCATTTTAGTTAGAAATAATTAGCCTTAGCCTATGTTATCTCCTTACATTACATTGGGTATGAATTCATATCACAAGTTCTTGAATATTTTTTTTACATAACTTCTTTAAATTATGCATTAACTTAATATGATGTACTGGCGTTATATTTTGAAATAAAAAAATATTATGTAAAATGACAAAATAATTCATCAGAATACTTACCAGAAGTTGCTCAGCTCCTATTCACGCTCTCCTTCTCTGCAAGATTCGGAATGATTCAGATTTCTCTTGGCACAACTACCAGAAGACTTGATTCAGACATGTTTTCACATCACATCTATGTCGTTAAGCTCAGTTTGAGGCTGCGCAGTATGCTCAGCCATCAACAAAAAAGTGCTTGTAATTGACTTCACTGGTCTCCGTTGAAGTCTATGGCGTCATATTTCTTGTACTGTCTATGTGAAACTTTGTTGCAATACCTCGTGACTATGAGCTGGCCATCAGCAGATCTGTGTCTTGGGTATGAGCGTCTGTGGTGTGTGTTATAGATTAGCGGTCAAGACAGAAAAACACAGTTTAGAGAAAGAAAAACACTTGGAATCCTGGTTTCGGAAAAATCAATAATAACTGATCTCTCGTTCACTCAGGCGGAGATCTCAGATATTTGACGAACATCAGGAATCTTTTTTATTCTACCTCTGGTGTCTAACATCTGACTTCTTGTGAGCAGTATAAATAATTTATTTATAATCTACTTAATCTACTTAACCTTCATGTTGTCCTTGGGTCAAACTGACCCATTTTCCTATATCAAAGTTCTTTTTAATAACCCAAAATAACATGATTGATTCCACACCACGCTCTTTGGCAAGTACAATTCTCTACTTTCATTAATTTTGGGGTGTCTTATTAAATTTTATAGCATTTGGAGAAAAAAATTGAAGTGGTTTTGAAATAGTATTGAGTAAAAGTTGACATATTCCAGTCTGGGATTATCCATCAACATCCATTCCTTTAATTTTAGTCTAAATAATTCCTAATTTTTACTTTTCTAACTCAAACATAAGGTATAATTTGCTAAAAAATAGGTTTATTGACCATAAATTCCAAAAATAACTGTAAAACTAAAGTTAATAACTTAGTGTTACGTAGTGTTAAACTTCAAAAAAAGGGACAAACATTGAGAAAAGTGTTGAAAAAAAGGGACGAAAATGTAAGAAAGTTAAAAACATCAATTAAAAAGCGTCAACAAAGTGTTGATTTTCAATTTTGACGGGAAGACAACATAAGGAACATGTCTGAAGTACATCAACACCTATCTGATGGAGGCGTGTGGATAAAGAGATGCCACGACAACGATCATTCAGTTCAGAGAGTTTAATCAGAAAACAGCATGTTTTCAAGCATTTAGCTTGGAACCAGTTTGGGTTGTCAATCCATTGTCTCTGGCACAGACGGAGGAGGTTCACTCAGACGCCCATACATTTCAGAACTCTGAAAACAAGTGACAACTGCCTGGAAGGCACAGGAACACACTAACATTACCCTGGAAACCTAATGGCAATAGGCTGAATTCTACCCGTGATACAGTATAAACTCCGTTGACAGTGGTCTCCGTGGCGATAGGTAACGTTACACAATATAAAGTAGTATCAAACACACAGTACCGTGATCCAGTACTTTTCACAACAATAAAGGACACACACGAATTCCAAAATCACCTTCAATTTAGTAACAAGTTGCAGCAATAGCGGTTACTGACAATAACACACACCTATATTTCTCTGCCCAGAAATTTGAGCCTCGTCTGGTACCGTAGATGCTCCACGGTAAAACAAAACAGATCCGTATCACTTGTAAGTGATTACGGAAAAGCTGGTCTCTTTTCAAAGGTAATGAAGAATGCAGCTTAGTGTCCTTGAAAAGAAAAGCGATGTCCACGTTGTCCTATCTCTTCTAGAGGAAACTTATTTTTCACTTCTTAAGAGATGATTCAACGGGATCCAAAATGTTATAAGAACACCAATTGAAAATAGTCCGGTAAATTTAATTTAATTTAATTAAAGTACAAATGTTTGACTGTGCTTCCTAGCACAGATGCAATGAGATGAATGGTTCGTCTGCTTCTTCTTTCTTTAAATTGTGGTGTTCAGTGTTTAGGGTTAAGGTTAGGGTTAGCTACTTTGAAGGCGACGTTGGAGGCAAAAAAAACACCATTGAGCCATTATTGTTGTCATTACTTTTTACTGCCAAACTTGTTTATAAGCTTCTCAATACAGTAGGGTTTTATTCAACCTGAGTTTGAATGATTTTGTTTTTACCTGGACAAAAAAAAGAGTAAACTGCTTTACACACACTTAGGACAAGGTCAAGAAAAGCAATATTTCTTTGAAAGAACTGCTGGTATACGAGACAAATCGGCAGTACTTGAAGGATGGGGCACTCTTGTCTGCTGCAGACCGCCTTGGTTGGTGTAGGATTTAGATTCCTGGAGGCCTGCAGCTTTAAAATACCCATTATGTAGTATTATCAAGCCTGTGTAACTGTATGGCTTCATATATGTGTGCAGTGGACTGAATGGATGCAGACAGAGAGATCGATAGCTTTTCTGATCTTGATTTGCTTCTAATGGGCTGTTAGCTCTCTTGAGGCCAGATGTGCTTTGTTGAATCCCTATGTCTTATTGCTCACCGGGTTGTGGAAGCTCGACCCTACAGAATCAGCACAGACTTCACATACATTACCTCTGTGCTGAGGCTTCCAGAGCGCTAAATAGAAGGTGAATGATTTCACTGCACAAAATCAGCATTTCCAGACAGTTAACACATCCCTATTTTATACAGTATGCATAATTCAGAAGCAGAGCTATGAGTGAATGACAGCTTTCAGCAGATCAAAGAGGAGCTAAATTCATCTGAATATTGTCACTGCTGTGTGTGTTCATGCAGCTCTACTCTTGTGAGTTTGACTTTTTTACCTTTGGAATGATGCCATTGTGGCTGTTTCTTACTCCTAGAGTTCAACTTTATACCACATGTACTGATTAAGTACCTAACCTTTTCTCTACCCATAGAGGTCTAAATGAGTCCTTTTTAATCAATGATAGCAGAGTAGCTCAAAGGATGGCATGTAGGTGAGATGCTCAAATTTTGACAAATAATAGTTGCTGTCAAATTGTGTAGACATTTTTGATTCCCCAGATGATGAATCCTTTTAACTTTTCATTCAGCAATATCATCAGGGCAAAATATTAATTTGTCCCAGACTTTGGTTTATGACCAGATATCTCCAAAACTAATGACACTAGTCTCAGCTGTACTTTGATTTGTTTAGTGCTAATTAACTTAAATGTAGGGTACATCATATTTACACTCAAATTAGCCTTGCATTGTGGGTATTTTATAGTAAACTATGTAGTGAATGACATTAACCGCCTAGAATTTCTATACCACTACAAAATGGCAACGCACTACTGCACTATTTCTGTGATAGGGAATGGTTTCAAACTCAGCTATGGACTGTAAAACATATTGGACACAGCTTTCGGGCCTTACAAGTGAATCCGATGTGGAAGTGCCTTAAACCTGCATTTGATCTAATTTCCAGCAGGGGGCAACTCCACTGGTTGCAAAAAGAAGTTGGCTTGTATAGTCTATGAGATGTATAAGTCAATTAGAAAATTATTAGAGGATAAAGCAGGGGATCCCCCTCACTCTCTCCCCTTTCATTTCTAAGCTGCCCTATCAAATAAAGGCCTAAAATGCCAAAAGGCCGTTATTTTTGTATATATATTTTGGTGTCAAGTAAGTCCATGTGGTTTTCTACCTCTCCCTGCACAATATATATATTTTTTTATTTGTCATTTTAATAAAAAAATAAAATAAAATCTGAATGTTTGTGTTTATACAGCCATGCCTATCAGCCTTCAAATGATTTTGACAGTCACATAAATGAGACCTCCCTCTAATTCACCCACAGGACCATTCGGAGGTGTCCATTGGCGCTGCGGCCACCATGGCCCACGAGATCGGCCACAACTTTGGCATGAGTCACGACCATGACGGCTGCTGTGTGGAGGCTACCGCTGAGCAGGGAGGCTGTGTGATGGCTGCCGCCACCGGGTGAGCCTCAAGCACTGCATCAGGATTCCGCACAGCTGAAGATAAAAACAAATTACATATTAATGTGGCTGCCTAAAGAACTCGTCTTGTCACTTGAGATTTTTGATTTCTTACTTAATCACCAGTTTTCATTGATATGAATGAAAGAAAATATGTCCCTGTAGTGAAAGCCTTTGCATGTTGTCCTACAAAACTACACTACACACAAGGAGCTACTGATGCATCTCAGCAAAGCAAGAACAGTAATGTAATGTAATATATTTTTTGCAAATTTAGCTCCTCAAAAATGTATTAAAAATGTCCCTTTCCAGGCATCCGTTCCCACGCGTCTTCAGTCGCTGCAGCAAACGCGACCTGGACAGCTACTTCCAGAAGGGAGGGGGCATGTGTCTCTTTAACATGCCCAACATGAAAGACCTGGTGGGAGGCAAAAAGTGCGGAAACGGCTTTGTGGAGGATGGAGAAGAGTGTGATTGTGGAGAACCTGATGTGAGCACTTTTATTCATTGATAGTTGTCTGAACTACCCCAAATATCTAGTGATACATTACTTTTAAAGGACCACACTGATGTTTTGCCTATTATCCTTTATACTGTGGTGTTTAAGATCTTTAACATGATTTTCGTACACTTCCACAATGTTTGACTTCTATTGGTTTCCATATGGTATGATGTGATTGCATTACCACACAGTGTAACAGAACTTTTACAACAAAAACAGACCCTATGTTTTCTGTGTTGTTTACCTATATCAAGTCAGTTTGAAGTTTTAATCAACTGGTTTTATACTGTACTAAACTGAATAGAACACAATGGCTGTCCATTCAAAATGATCTCACCACGAGGTCCACTCAGTAGCTGCTCTGGAGGTTTTATTCAAATCACACAATTTCCCGCAGATGAAGCAGGAAAGTCATTAAGGAAATGTAGATGTGCAAAAAGTTCTCCTTTCCAGAACCATACGTTTTTTACATTCCTGTTTTTTAAACAAACAATATTCAACCATAGACGTTATATAAAAATGGAAAGTCAACCCAATATATCTCTGACATGGGCGCTGCCATTTTGTAATTTTGGAGCCAAAGTCTGTGCAGTAGTGATTGGGCAGTGACGTAACGGTTGGTATTGAAGTCCCGCCCATACACCCGCCTAACCAATTGCGAGTCAATCACAGATCATGTCGTCATCTCACACATCATGAGGTTTCACCCCGTTTTTATAGAATCAAATAACTAATAAAACCTAAACTTATCCAAAAAATAAACACTTGAACTAACGTCAGCGTGATAAGAACTAGTGAAAATACCAAAAAAATCATCTTTGGGTAATCATTTTTTAGGCCTTTATTTTCGACAGGACAATTTAGTCTTTAAAGGGGAGAGAGAGGGAGAATGACATGCTAAGATTCAAGACACAAGATTCAAAATCCTTTATTATTCCCACAATAGGGAAATTCACACTGTTGAAGCAGCAAGGGATACGAGGAAAAGTAGAAGACATGGATAAACACACAATAATTATTATAATTAAAGAGAATAAATATAAAAATAGTCAAATGTATATTATATATTTTATTAATAGAATTGCACAGTTACATTTTTTATTGTACGTTTTATTGGTCCTGGTGTGTGTGTTTTGTCCATGTGGTACTACATTGCTGATTGTAGAGTCTGACAGCCTCTTTATATGGGCGCACGCTCTACTAGGTATGGCCTTTACTGCAGCCACCAGGGGGCAATTGAGATGTTTTGGCTTCTTATACAGTCCATGTGATAGACAATCTATCATATTGCCAATCATGATCTTAAAAGATGCTGTAAGGTGTATTTTTGAATTTAGGACTTTTCTGTAACATTATACTTCTGTTTACATCACCCAATGCATGACGGGAACCGTAGAGCCAAAACCATGACCATGTTTATCCCAAATAGAAGGAAGAAAGTCCATTAAGAATAAGAATTGTCTTATATAATATACAGTATGTGTGGTATAACATTAAGAAAATCAATTTATTGTATTTGTTTATTTTCTCTTCACTAGTAGAAAAGGCAGCTGTTTTTGCTCCTTTACCTCAGGTTTTACTTTGCATAGAGCAGCGTTGTTGCTGCCTTATCAGTTACCCGCTCTGTATTGCCTTTGTGCAACACAGCTAAAAGATTTTTGAAAGTTTCCTCAAATCGGGATGAAGTGTTTGCGCTCAATAAACCCAGAGGTTAAGTAAACCTGCTTTGGTTCAAGCAACAGAGCAAATTAAAAACAGAGGAAACAAATTGGTAGGTGACAGCAGCAGCACCGCTGACTGTTGTTTGTTATGATTCCCACTTAGAGCGAAGCTGACAGTCGAGCTCAGGCTGCTGACAAGCCACCTGTTCTTAGCATTGCAAATGAGACGAGCTACCGAATGCTGCTTACCGGTCTCACCTTTCGGTTTCCAAATGTATGATACACGTATGGGTGTGGAGTTCCAGATTGTAAACTAAAAGCAATCCTCTTTGTTCTGTTTGTCTAAGACAGGATGTCAGAATCCTTTTACAACCACCAATATTTTACAGAAGTTTGTACATTTAGGAATATCAGTGTTGTACAGAGAGTAGAGTTATGAAAAGTCACACAGAGACATTTTAGTTTTAGAATTCAGACAACAACAAGTTCATTTCTTTTGTTCTGATGAACATCACATAACAAAAAGGCAGTGTTTTTTCTTCTTCTAATCCCCTCTCTGTTCCCTCCAGCCAATATACTTGGCTTTATTTTCTCTTTCTTGAGTCAAATCCACCCCAATTTGTTTTTAGCTTGGCAACAGAAGATGTTTGATTGTTTTTGAATGTGACATAACACTAAAGCAGACACAAAATCACTTGTCTAGATTAAAAAAAATGTAAAAAATTGTACTTGCCAACATCTGTTCAAATTGGAACTTGTCAGTCACAGTTGTCATCGTCGGGAACTGCTACCTAGAAGTATTTAGAGAGTGTGTGTGGGTGTGTGTGTGTGTATGTTTAATTGGTATCACTTTCTAATAAGTTACCCTATATAATAGCTTTGTCTGCATAGCTTTTTGGTTTATCATTTAAACATGGGTATGCTGGGTGCTGCATTTCATCTGGAATAAATGTTTATTAACGACACATTAACATTTACAACTGCAAACTTGTAAGTTGTAACAGACCTTTCTAAATGAACATCTAAGCACAGAGGAGCGGGACATGACAACCTTTTTTTAATAATTAACATTTAGAACTTAATGTTTATTACCTTTAAGATAACTTAATAGCATGTATAACTGCTAACTATTGTCCTTCATTACTTACTACCATTTAAAATTGCTGACTTTATGGCTAATTACCATTTATTAATTACTTACTAACATAGGAGTAACTGACTTAATTTTTATTACCCATTATTATTGACTTAGCGACAAGTAAAACTGCTGACTTAATGTTTATAATCCTTTATTAAGATCTTACTAACTTTTATAACGGCTGACTGAATATTACCATTTATTATTGATGACTCACTTACCTTTATAACTGTTATTTTTAAAATGTTTTTTAATAACTGTCCTTACTTTTGATACTCCTAATAATGACTTGCTAACCTGTAATGTATAACAGATTTTTATTATCCCATACAAATTACCAGATGTTTTATTACCCCTCATTAATGACTTACTAACATTTAAAACTGCAGACCTAATTTTTGTTACCCTTTAATAACAAAAGATGTATCTGTTTTTGTGTGACCCTCTACAGGAATGCACCAATGATTGCTGCAATGCCAATAATTGCACATTGAAGGAGGAGGCTCAGTGTGCCCATGGAGTGTGCTGCGAGGGCTGCAAAGTAAGAAACTCATACACAGATGCAGGCAGAGTGGTGGAGGAGGTAGCTCGCCTTATTTGTAGTAGTATCTCGGTATCATTAGTTCACTGTCAGTCATCGTGTCAATGTATTGACTTATGCTGTGCAGCAGGGCTCATTGTCTTCAGATCACACCTACACTTTTCATCTGTACTCTCATCTTAATGTAAAAATGCAAATCCTGACATGCTATTATAATACTCACATGTGTGAAACCAAATTTCTGGATTGTTTAGGTGCCGCCAAAATTCCGCAGGATGTCTTTAATTTCAGCTCAATCCGGTACCTTCCGCTTTCTTTGTGTTGGCATTTTAAACTCCAGTCAATTTATGAGAAGTATGGTAAACTGCTCCTTAGTCTCGCTTTGCCAGATCATCCTCCACAATGCTGCAGAGGAGGGTCTGGCTAGTCCACACAGCATTCCGGGATGCGCTTAGGGCTGCCCAAGACGATTGTGATTAGTTTTAAGAAATGCCAATAAACCAGAGAAGACCAGAGAGAAGTCACGTTTTTCTCCCATGTCGGAATGCTGTGTGGACTCGCCAGACCCTCCTCCGCCCACCTCACGTAAGATATGAGATACATAACACATAAGATCAATGTATTCCACAGTTCGAAAATTGGACAATGCTTATGTCGTCTTGCTTTTGTACAAACATTCTCTTACCCTTTTATTGCTCTGCCATGGACCAAAACCTGTAAAAAAAAAACAAAAAAAAAGTCTGTCTGACATTGTATCTTGTTTTATTTTGTATAAAGATTCCAGCTAGTATTCCTGTCCTGGAACAGGGACATGTAATATCATTAGTTTGCCATTTATAAAATGCTAATTTGTTAATGGATATTCACTATTTACATACTCTATCAACTGAATTTTTGTACAACAAAATTTTGGTGCTGTACCCTCTGAGATTTACTACTTCAGATGTGATTTTCATGTTGTTTCAGATGTCCTGCTCTCCCTTCCCTCTCCTCTCACTGCTTTTTCATTGTTTCTGCCAGTTGAAGCAGGCAGGTACCATGTGCCGGGGGCCAGCGGGGGCATGTGACCTGCCAGAGTACTGCACTGGGGCCTCTCCTTACTGTCCTGCCAACGTCTACCTGCTGGACGGCTCCTCCTGTCAGTACGGAGTGGCCTACTGCTACAACGGCATGTGCCTCACACACGAACAGCAATGTCTGCAGCTCTGGGGCTACGGTAATCAAAAGTCTATCACCACACAATACAGAATATACACTTAACCCATTCACTTTATATTACAGAGACATGCATGCCCTCAGGCCAGTGTTAAGCCTTTGTTTAAACACTGTGAAATTAGGGATTTATCAGTGAAGGTTTTAAATGTCAGTGCTTATATTTTGGGAGTTAAACCACCAATAGTAATAATATATTGGTGTAAATTTGCTTTCAGCTACAGTGTCACTGCCAACAAATTTGACAGCAGTTCTACTGCACTGTATATCAGAGTTTATTAATACAATGAATAACATTAGCTGGTACTAGTCTGTCAAAGTAAACACTCATCAAAGAGAGACGGATTTGTTTTTCTTCCCTCTCAGATGTGACAGCTGCATTCACAAGCATGACAGGGTTTGTTCTGCAGCACAATAGAGCGCAATAGACTAGATAAAGTGACAGGTTGACTTTTAATGTGCATCATATTGTTTTATTGTTCTGCATTATTCTTTTTAGAAAAACTAAAAACAAAGCTTTTATTTGAAAGAGCTGTAGTGACACTGCCAGGAGAAAACAATTTCAGAATTGAGAATAAAGTCACAAAAAGTTAACTAAATAAGATTTAAAAAAATATGTATATTAAAATAAATCAATGAAATTATTTCAGTAATTTTACTTTCAAAAGGTAGCAACTTTTGCCTCCCAGTTGACCTAATACTGTCATAGTTTTCAACTTAATTTATAGCAGCAGTGTTTGCCAGTTATATTTCTCTGTCCTTTAAAACTGTCATCAACAGCCAAAATGTTCTAAAGTTGAGTTTATACAGTACATAGAGGTGTTTTTATTATTTAGTCTACCCTCATTGGCATTAATGGGCCCTACCATAAAGGCAGGGTTGGTAACTATTTCTAAAATACACTTTTATATAAATTGTTTGAAATGGTCTTTGTACCCCGACGGCAATAATAATAATAATAATAATAATAACGCTGCAGCTGCTTTAATCTTGTAAAAACGCCCTATAATCACTGCCTCTTGGTGCGCTTGGAAAGAACCGATGAAATGCATCCTTGCCCCGCTGCACGAACTCAACCCCTCCCGTGCTTGTAGCTAAGCTAGCAGTTATTTCAAAAACGTTTTAGCTATCTGTGATTGATTGATTGCTAACGTTAGCTCAAAACGCCATTCAAGTGACAAGCTTGTTGTGTTTGATTACTATCTTGTAGCCAGCAGTGAACAAACTTAAATAGGTCCATTTTTACTGTATTAACATTACAGAAGTCTCTCGTTAGCATCTTGTATGCTACTTGTCACAAAGTGACGCATGCACAAATCACAAATTCATTTGTTGCAAAGTGACGCATGCCTGACTCAAATCTGCACTAGACTTACATCGGGGAGTGACAATATGTTTAGCCTGGCTTAGCACAAAGTCAGCAGGTTGTAGGCAGAAACTGCTACCTTAGCTGCCTTAAAGGAGAATTACGGTCAAGTTAACTGCATTCAGTGTGTTCCACTGTGAGGAGGGTTTACACTGTGTGTATGATGGGCACTGTGATCTCCATCATCACATCTGCAATAGACAAGCAGGTGGCTGAGACCAGCATCATCTGTGTCAGTCTGTTGGCAAAAGCTTTGTGAGTCAGCACGTTAACATGTCTTGTCTTTGGAGGAGAATGTTGCTAGCCAGAGTAAGTACAAGAGGGCTGATGGGATATGTTGTGTTTCCAGGAGCCCGACCAGCCCATGATGCCTGCTTTGAAGATGTCAATGCAGCAGGGAATGCTTTTGGGAATTGTGGGAAAGATGAACATGGCAACTACATGAAGTGTGAGAAAAGGTAAGAGATGCTGGAAATACTGACATATCATGACATACATAAAAAAAACATATTTGACTTTTCATAATAGAGTAGTCTATGTTTTTTATTTACAAAGTAGTAGATACAAGGAATATAGCACAGTGATCTTCACAGTGATGGGGTCCTTAGAATTGTTGCAGGTGGGCCTCCAAATTAAATTAAATTATTTTTGAAAGTTTTTTCTAACATTTAAATGTCTTAACATGAATCCAACATACAGTTCTATTAGCAAATATAAATCCCCACTGATGTTAGGCTGATTGGCCTATAGGTAAGTTAGTCACTTAGACTTTCAAAGATACAGTTGATCCTGAGGGTTCGCTGTGCCACATTTATGTGTAATATTAAATGATGATGATTTTTTTCATCATGCCGACAATTATTTAATAGCTTAATATTCTAAGCACTAAAAATGTTTAAAGGCTTTGGGCCGCCTTAAGAGTTATTGCAGGCCCAGTTTAAAATAGCTATATACTAGTTAAAATAGTAGCTTAATTTAGTAATATTAGTATTTGTGGGTGGTGAGTAGAATTTTTAAATAGAGGTGTAGAGTGGTCGCTGCGGTGGGTGCCAGTAAGCATGCAACATGTTTTTTTTGCTCAACTGATTCCTAACATACAAACACTCTCACACAAAGTCAGGCCCTCTGTACACTGTCAACACAGGCCTCTAAGTTTCCATGGCACAGTGCCATAGCTAATTAATGGAGCCAAATTAGCGACTTAGCTATGTAAATAAGGCTGTGGATTAAAGTCGTTGACGGCCGCCTCGTATGATCCACCACTGCTCACATCTATTATGGAGTCCCACCAGAGTCATTAGAGTGTTTTCGGCCACAGTGAGTCAGAGAGTTGATCAGACGATATGTAAATGTGCCTGTTATTAAGACGTGAATAATGTACACAGAGCTGCTCTCTGCCCGTCATTTTTTGAAATGCTCGTATTATGCTCATTTTCAGGTTTATAATTATATTTAGAGGTTATATCAGAATAGGTTTACATGGTTTAATTTTCAAAAAACACCATATATTTGTTGTACTGCACATTGCTGCAGCTCCTCTTTTCACCCTGTGTTTTGAGCTTTCTGTTTTAGCGACAGAGTGAGGAATCATGCTTCAATTCCATAATTGTTCACACATGCGCAGTACCTAGGGAAGGACTACTAGCCAGTCAGAAGCAGAGTATGAGGGTGTGCCATGCTAGCAGCTAGGCGAGCATTGTGTGTTACAAAGTGACGACGTTTGTCACGTATTTGTGGACTACAATAGAGCTGTTTGGAGCAGTTTGTGAACGTGTTTTCTGTTGGTAAGTGAATACATAAGTTGGTACCTGAATCTCCATATTAATCAGGAAGATGTGGTTGTTGTAAAAAAAAAAAACAAGAGTATTTTCTCCCTCAAAAAGTGTTGGCAATACAGAGGTTGTAAAGAACAGTGCTGGTACAAGAGGCCATAGCAACAAATATATAAACTAATACCTTGATTTCTGTGAACACTTACAATTCTGAATCGGATCACAGTTCTGGGCAGTTGATGCATAATTTCTTATTATCTGAAAGAGATCAGAAAGAGAGGCTGAATAGGCCTGTTACCCGTGAAGAAGTGATAGAGGTTACTGGTATAAATAGTATTATGTTATTATATTACAATATGGACAGTATGAACATTTTGAACAGTTCTGAAATAGGAAATGAGAATGATGAATAAATAACAAATAATAAGTGAGAATGGGAATGATGAATAAATAATAAATAATTAGTGAGATATGAGAATAATGAATAATACTAAATAAGAGGAACAATAGTGGAACCAGTAAACAGGTGCTGAAGAGACAGTGTTACTGGGTTATTGACCAGAATTGAACCTGACACTGTGGGTCAGAAGTCAGCTGTTCATCAGAGAGATGGCTTGTGGGTAGAAACTGTTCCTGAATCTGTTGGTTTTGGCGTACAGTGCTCTGTTAGGCATTGAAGTAGGCCCCACGTGACATAAATTCTCACTCTACTGTGATGATGTCCTCCTTTACTTAAGCAGTCCTGAATCTTCTATCGCACAGGTTGTTGACATTATTCATGTCTTTGGCCAATTTTCAGGTTACAAAATTAATTACTCTAAATCTGAAGCTATGCCCCTCACTTCTCATGTATCTTGGTCTCCGCAATGCTATGCCCCTTTCCGCTGGTCCCCCTCTGGTTTTGTCTACCTGGGCATACACATTACTCCCTTACTCTCAGGCCTCTACAAAACCAATTTTGTAACTGCAATTCGTAAGGAAGACCTGGCCGATGGGCAGTGTTACCACTGTCTCTCCTAGGTACGGTGAATCTTATCAGAATGACTATACTTCCCCGGTTACTGTATCTTCTAAAATCACTTTCTGTTATAAACAGCTCTTTAACTTCCTTTCTTTGGAAGAACAAGCAAGCCAGGTTGAAACTTACTACGCTACGGTGCCCCCTCGAGGAAGGCGGCTTGGCAGTACCGGATATAGACACTATCAATTAGCATCTCTTTGGGCCTATATTTGGCACTGGTTTGACAAGGGCGCTGAATCCACCTGGCTTAGTTTATAGGTTGCCCCAGTGGCCCCTATTCCTTTGCGTCTATGTATATGCATCTAAGGGGTGGGCTCACCTTAATTTAAAATTTTATTTTACAGAATACTTTAAAAGTCTGGAGGATGATAAAGTTAGAAGACCTCTCCTTACACCTGTTCATTTGAACCCAGATTTTCCTCCTGGTCTAGTCGACCAACCCTTCTAAATGTGGTTTAGAAGGGTTATAAAGACTGTGGGTGACTTGCTGACATAGGGCACTGTGTTGATACAGTTTTCGCAGAATAACTTTTTTAGGTATTTGCAAATATGCAGTTTCATTCTTTCTAATACTAAGTTTGTATCCTAATGGGTTTTCCATCTCAGTTATGGAGAAGCTGTCCAGAAGTCTTATTCCAGGAAACTATTATTATCAGGTTTTACAGGCCCTGTCAGTTTCAACCAGTGACTGTACGATTCATGTCCAGGGTTTTCCGCAACACTTTGCAGCTTAGGCAGTCGCTTAAGTAAGATACGCCTGCCGCCTTAACTATCTTGACCGAGAGCGGAGTTCCAAGTGCCGACATAGACACAGAGCTGTGGTACCCGGAGTGCATGCGCAAACCAGTTCAGGAGTTATCAATAAATATAATATTGTTGGGGAGGTTCATGCCTTTTTACCCCAATTATTTTGGAGGGTCATAAAAAATAAATTACTGGCGAAGGGAGAGTCAAGTATTTTTTGACTAAAGATCCCAAAACTCCTCTGGTGGCCTCTTAAATAAATAACGAACAGTTCCTTAATGCAAGGAGATGCATTCTTCTTCTGTGGATCTTGGACTCTTTTCCTACAATTTCACAATGGACACAGAGTGTGTTCGAACTTCTCCCATTAGAAGCTATTAGCTTCTGGCTCAGAGACATCTTTTTGCTTTTTTGAAATCTGGGACCCCTTCTTGGACTTTCGAGTGGCCTCTATGGTTTAGCATGGGCTGAGATCTCGAAGTACATTTCCAGATAACACACAATGGCTTAATAAAGTGGAATTTTCAAAGCCAATTAGAAAATAATGTTTTTCAAGACTTTTAATAAAAAGGCCAAAATCTATCTTTATATGCTGTAGTAGATCAGAAATAAGAAAACGTACTTATTCTCACATCCATGCAAGTTGATAAAGTTTCAACTTGAGGGAAAAATATGCTCTAGTCCTGATTCTTTAAGACTCTACTGGAGTTACTGGGTTCTGATATTTCAATTCATTCATTCAAACCTTTATTTAATCAGGATAAAAAAACTCCTTGAGATTAAAAATCTCTTTTACAAGAGTGTCCTGACAAGTGGCAGCAGCACGGTTTCAAATAGACAGAGACACTTACAGGTAAATACATAAACACACTTTCACTCATATTCAAACAACATTGTCATCATAAAAAACCTGGGTCCTAAATCAATTTAAAAACAGTGACATACAGACTGCCTTTCTGCAAGGTCCTTTAAAAACCCTTTTAAAGAATAAAATGAGACCAACTCCTTCAACTGGAGTTCATTCTGAAGCTGATTCCATGCAGATGGAGCAGCAAAATTAAAAGCCTTTTTGCCAAAGTCAGTGTGGGCTTTAGGGACTGTCAATAAAACCAGATCCTGTGAGCGCAGGTGATATGTCGCTGCAGACCTCGGGAGGATGTAAGTGTTGTAAGTGCAGATAAGGAGGAAGAAGTCCTAATACTGCCTTATAAATAAAAAGATGCCAGTGCATCCAACGCCGAATGGAGAGGGAAAACCACCCGACCCGAGAATACAGCAAACAGTGATTTAAGTTTGTGATGAATCTCAAGGCTCCATGAAACACTGCCCAAAGCATGAAGACACTGGGAGGTTGAATACATGTATAAAATATCACCATAGTCCACGACAGGCAAGAGTATTAGTAGTATTAATATTAGTCAGGGGCTGCGCTGTCAACACACACATTTTCAAGTGCATCTGTTGCTAGCTAGCTACAGCTAACCCCTCTATGGTAGGTAATTCAACTCTTTCTGATTTTCTTATGCTGTCTGTGGCTCATAGCCCAAAGCCCATTGGTTCCTACTGAAGATGTAAATCTTTAAAAAACCTCACAAATGCATAGTTAATTTTTTCCAGTAATTACCTTAAACAGCTGGGCACTCATTTTTATTAAACATTAGTCAAGCAGGAGTAAATAATCTACACACACAATACATACAGTACATGCAGTCATTGTTGGGTTGGCTCTGCACATCACCAGACTTAAATGATGAATTATGGCTTGTGAGGCTCATAAAAACAAACACCTGCCATCTTGTGCTGGAGCAGCTGGTGATTCACGACACAGATTCACTGACGGAAGTCAAACTTTGGCTGATTAATATTGATAAAAAGAAATGCAGCCTAGACCTTTTACCTGCTGCTCCACTGGAGCGGTTTGTCTGTAAAGCAGAGTTGCTAACGACTGGCCCGTTTCAAAAGTAAAAGCCAAATGTTTCTTTGTGTGTGCTTGTATCCCTGCCCAGTGATGCTAAGTGTGGTAAGATCCAGTGCCACAGTGCTGCCAAGAAGCCCAAAGGCACCAACGCCGTCTCCATCGACACCACCATCAAGACAGATGGCATCGAGGTGAAGTGCCGTGGCACCTACGTCTACAGCACCCAGGACGGCCAGGGCGACTTGCCTGACCCCGGTCTTGTCATGACCGGTACCAAGTGTGGAGAGGGCAAGGTTGGTCCACACAGGGCTGGGCTTTGGGAGTCAGTAACTAATTAGCTAATATAGTTATTATACTATGTCATTGTTGAATAGATGAATAGTGAAACAGTTTACATAAATAGTTTTTCTTGCACCACATCATGGAATGACCATGAAGTTAATAGGGTGTTTTGATCAATACCAGCACTTGACTCAACAATTACTGTATCTGGCAACCTGCCGAGAACATGAACACCTGCCTGGTATATTGAATTGGCCTGCGATTGAAGAGGGTGCAGGGAGAAGGCAACTGGCAGCACAACACACCTTAGTCACAAAGGATTTAAAGCTATATTCTCAAGCCAAAAGAACAAATGCCAAAGCAGGGTTTCTGCTCTACTATCTGTACTTGATGTACTACCTCTTCAAAAGACATTTATTTTGGAGCTCTCCTCAAGTTTGTTGGCTTAATCCTTTCTACTGTAGTCCTGTTTGCAAAGGCTACCGTATCTGAAGGCTGAGGAGACAGTCAGACACAAGTTCCTGTTAAAGTGATGGGATAAGAGTGTTTACATTGCACCAAAGCATTTAAGGTTCCGATGTAGCTGCATTATGTGTACTGTAGTTGGGGCTGCTGATCCAGATTGGGTTTGTCCAGTTATTTTACTTGCTTGATTAATGATCTGTTAAACCTACAATTTATTCTTAACAGAGATGAGTTATTTTCAATTTCAGTTACTTAAATGTTGAAAACTGAACCTATTTTTAATCTGACAGGATTGGAAAGGGTTGAAATTTGATCAGCTTCTCCAACCCACAGTAACTATAATGTTCTGAATTCATGTGTTGGCTTTATGGAAACCACTTGTGAAGCCTATTTTCAAAGTTCCTGGCAAGTTATATGGCCCTACGTAATTATTCTAAGTAAAGATAGTAATTTCTTGTCCATGTTCTCATTGGTATAAGTCACTAATATTCTCATCTGTAGAAATCATTAGGGTTTTATATCAGCCTACTTCATACGAAACTAAATGTCACAGGGACCCAGTACGTCTGTTCTGTATCTGTTTTTTTATGGCACTTTATCGAGTAATGGTTTAAGTTAGCTGCTGAGTGGAATATAAAGTTCTAAGTAAACCCACCTAGAGACACACAAAAATCATACAAACTAAGTGCTGAATTATGCATGTGAAATACATATGTATGTATGCATACACACACAGGAAGTCACTGCAGTCTCCTCCATTCCACCAGTAAATTATTTTTTTTTCTGTCAATCTATATTGCTTTCCCTCTGCAGCACACTCCAGCCATTTCCATTTCAGCTGTTGTGCGGGTAGACTAAAAGGACTGAATAGGACTGCATGAGTAATATATTATAAATAGGAAACAGAAATATTGTCTGCCATTCAGCATGATGAATTTTGAGTCATCACATAGAACAGGCCTTTTCTCAGCAAGAAATGCATACGTAGCACAGAGCTGCTGCTTCTAATCACACAGTCACACATTCACCTACACTAAATTGATTCCCATGCTAACAATAATACTATTGTTAGTCAACAACAGGCAGAGCAGGAGATACACTATTAATGCATATACTAATATTAGTGCTTATACAACTCAGTGATGGAGTCCCATACAAAAAAGTGAGGAATCCTGACCTGCAGTTTGCAAGAGATGCCTCGAGCAAGACTTAAAGCAACACTAAAGCACTTTGTCCCCCTACAGGTTGGAAACGGAATTGTCCATTAAGCGCTGTTGTAACGTCTCATTTGAACTACAGATCCGCTACCCAATGTGGCAAACTTGCATAATGTAATGTAATGGACAATTTCGCTTCCAACCTGTAGGGGGACCGAAGCGGGAAAAGTGCTTTAGTGTTGCTTTAAAAACACTTTTTTTACTGCTGTTGTTTAAGCCTAATCCTGATTCCATAAATTCGCAACGTTTTTAAATGTTCACAGCAAATTATTTTATTATTTCTACACATCACACAGCAACTACAGCAGTGTAATGTTAAAGTCAGGGACCTCTGTAAAAGGAATAGTTTACCATATTGTAAAATGCACTTATGGGAAGATTAATTCAGGAATAAAATCAACAAGACAGAAACATTGTACAGACATAAGATAAGATAAAAATCTAAGCAGCTTATAAAATGTAATACAATGTCATGCATAAAAAAGAAAGAATTAAAGAATTAATACAATCTTGAAGATCTCTGTTTCATTCTTGGCACCTACTGTATAGCGATAAGCAATAATTGCACGTGTGTTTTTGGATCTCATTTCCAAAGAGATCCAAACTGTCTCATCTTGTCTTGATTTTTTTCCTGAGAATGTGGCTAAAGCCATTATCATACTGCCAGAGGTGGAAAAAGTACTAAAGTACCAATACTTTGATGAAATATTACCCAAGTACAAGTAAAAATACTAGTAAAAGAAATAAGTAAGTTCATTTAAAATGCACTTTAAGTAAAAGTAAAAGTATCTCTCCCATGTGAAAATAGGACAAGGGGTCATAAATCCAAAACTATTTTGTTTTTAATTAAAGAAAGATCGAAACAAATGTATACATATGTAATAACAACGTAACACATGTCACACATGACTTTTAAGACCCTTGGAAAGGTATAATGTGCAATTTTAGTTCAGACCATCTCATAAAACGTTTCAATCAATTGAAAGTTCAGTAGTAGTTTGCGTTCTGCAAATACAAGGGCTTTCATCAGTGGGCCTTAGGCTCTATCACCATTGTCTTACCTCAACTGGTGATAGACTAACTTGTTCATTTAAAAAATCTTAACTGGTTGACAGTGGGGGGAAAAAAATCACCTACATGAAGATGCTGCTCACTTAAAAACATAATAAACATAAAAAACATTAACATAAAATAAATAAAAAACATGGTACCAATGTACTATTTTGCACTACAAAGAGAAAATCATAGCCACTTTACAAGAAGTAGCTTGACAGATTTTTTTTCCCTATTCAGTAGTGTAGGTTGGAAAACATTTGTCTACACTGCAGCAGTACAGTGGAATAATCTTCCTACAAATTTAAAACTAAGCATTTTGCATGTTCCTGTAATGTGGTCTTAAAGAAGTAGTCACAAAGTACCAATTTAGTACTCTTTTAAATTCCAAATGTTTTACTTTTATGACAAAGAAACCTTAAAGCATGTTGACATAGCTACCCCGCCTGCTATTATGTTGATTGTATCGTCTGTGCTGTTTTATCTTGTGACGTAATATGTTTTCTACTAGAGAACCACAATGGAAATAAGCCTACAGTCTTCATTGCATTTTTATCCTCTGTGATTTTTGTCTGCTGTGCAGTGTTATATGTGGCTCTTTTTAAATAATCAAATAAATGAAACTCAAAAAAAAATTTAAATGAAACATATTATTACTTTAACACCAATTACTTGTGACTTCACTTGGACGGGAGGCTTTTGACTGGGAATCACTTGTTACTCCACCTCAAGCTCCAAAATTTAAAAATGATATTATAAACAAATGTGCAGCTAATCAACTCTTAATTTTCCAGAGGATGAATATACAGTACTTAAAATCCGTCCCTCAGCAGCCAATTGTGTTGTGAAACAAGAGGGAAAGGTGTGTTTTCAGTTCAGTAATGACAAATGACTGTCACTGTGCCACGGGAAAAACAGCTCAGCTTCTAAATGTTTTTTAACTTTATTCAGAAATAATAATAAAAAAATTTAAAAGCATGAATTAACTGAACTAACCCTTTTAAGATAAGCTAGCACTACAAAAAATCTTCTAAGAGAAAACTTCTCTCCAGAATTTATGTAAAAGGTTATTAAAATGAGAATTAGAGCAGCAGAAGAGACCAAATCTATTTGCAGCTAAATAAACAACAATACAAGCTATAAAAGCCTATCGGAGAAAGTAGTGATTTAAAACAGGATACTGATGCTACTAGGCCAATCTCCTCAGGCAGCCAGGTTGTTCCAAAGCCCAAGGGCACTGGCAGAAGGCAGATCAAAGTCTGTATAGCTGTGACTGTGCACTGTAATCTCTAACACAGTATGTGATCATTCTGCTTGTTGTCACAGGTGTGCAAAGACCGCCGATGCCAAAATGCCTCTTTTACCGAGCTGGAGACTTGCATTGCACGCTGTCGCGGCAAAGGGGTAGGCACAGACACACACACACACACACACACACACACACACACACGCACACACACACAGCATACAGAGCCATGCAACAGACTCAACTCACTTAGCTGCCGGGCACGACTCCCTAATCTTATTGTCGCACTGTGTCCTTGGGCAAAGGTAGAGCTTTGCAGCGCTGTCACCAAGACTGTCGTAAAAGGCAGGAAAATAGATGGCTGGAATACCCAGCAACTGAAGTGATGAACTATTCATTGGAGCAGTACAAGAAAGCCTTAGGCAGATAATCATACATTGTTTATGAGTCAGTAACAAAGCTCTGAAGTGGAGTGTTTGAGGCTTAAACACTTACTTTAAGCTACACCGGCTATAGTGGTTTGCATGGTGCTCTGTCAGGTCAGCGGTAGTCGGTCGTTCAGTTAGCCGAGATTGGTGACCTTGAGCCAGGTACAGAGCACCGCGAGCTGCCGGTCGTTGCTGGTGGTTCAGTTACCTGAGAAAAGGTGAATGTGAGCCGGTACAGAGCACCGCAAGCTGCCTGTCATTTCAGTGGAGATTACGGTTAAATTTAGGCAAGAAAAATTGAGCTTCATGGGGCGCCGAAAATTAAGATTAGACTGGTTAAAGGGAAAAAGATCATTAAAACACTCCTAAGAAACATGCAAAGTCTTTTGTTTTTCCCGGGAAGCGAACTCCGCTCCCTGGCTTGAAAGTCATGTGTGTTAATGCCCACCCATCCACCCCAACCACCTCCCTACGCGGCCAGCCGCATTCTCATACAGCAGCGGTTAGTGTGGTGCGCAGCAAAAAAAAAAAAAGTGTATATACAGGAAATAGAACCAATGGTTTCTGCTATGGTAAATAGTAAATGTACTTGCTATTCTTTTGTGTGATCACTGTCATGTGCCTGTGATACTCACCAAGTGATTAAAGGGACAATGTGCCAATTTCACATGTTAAAATGTGTTTCCAGTTATTAGGGAGTATTGCATGTGTCTTTAGAGGGAGCTGTGTAAAGTCTGATAAATGTCCTCAAACGATGTTGCTAGAGTCATTAGTTGTAAGGTCTGACTCCGAGACACCAATGAAAAGTCTGGGAGTGTGGAGTTAGAAGTAGCCTCCTTCAGGCGGAGAGTGATACAGAGGGTGAGCTTGCTGGCTCATTCAATCTCATTTAAGGTCTGATATACATACAAGGACAGGAGTTTGATTGCTCTTCCTCAACAACCTGATGCATGCCTAAGCATACTGAAATTAAATTTCAAGAACTGAATATAAGTTGTGAGAACTCAATGTGAAAATAGAGGGTTGAATTTTAAGCGAGGATCAAGTACAGTTTCAGAGCGACTGAATTCAATTTCATATTACATTCAATTTATTGAAATTCAATTGAACTAATTTTTAATTGTATGTTCAGATTCAGTTTTTATTGCAATTATTCAAGTTGAGTAATTCAGATTCTGTTTCTAGTGACACATTTCTGCCCATAGAAGTGAGCTCACCAGACTGCTGTAGCTCCTCATCTCTGCAGCAGGCTAGAGGCTCCATGCTGCTAACATAACACACCACAGTCCAGCTATGTTATAAAAGTGCAATGCTAAATCTGTGGAATTCTCTTTTAATGTAGTTTGAGTGCATAGTGCTCTATTTTTTCTTGCTCCAGTATTTTGAATTTGTACTGCAGTACCTATTTTAAACACTACCTGCCAGTATTAAATATTGCACTTTTAAGGATTTGAGGTGTTTTTTTGGAAAATGTATTTATTTTGTAGATTTTACCCTAATTTGTGCCAGTTTGGAAGACCCAGTTCCCTCTGCTTTGCAGTCCTTGTGCCTGCTAAATCTACTATAGTCCTGGGCCAGGTTTAGACATCATCAGGAAGATGTTATATGTGAGAGATTTGCTGTCCCCCCAAATCCATGTCCAACTGTGAAAGGGCTGCTACTATCAATTAGGAGTTGCTACTGCAGCAACTAACACATGATATAATTGATCTCCTAACACATTTACATATATATTTGTTTCTATCGCCTTGTTTTAATATTATTATACTATTATTGATATATGTTGCTCTGTTTTAATTATTTTTACTTTTGCCTCATTCATCTGTTTTCATTGTCTTGTGAAGCGCTTTGTAACATCTGTTTTTAAGTGCTATGTAAATAAAATATATTAATATTATTATGATGAATCCGCACTGACTTCCCGCTCACAAACACAGTCAATTGAGCTTATTGAAGCTTACGTCCAAGCCGGGGACACCCTTTTAAGCACTGGAAAAGAGGTTACTTTCATACATACGTATGAGTTTAACCCTTGTTGGCATGGCCTAGTTTGTGTTTTGACTGCTCAGTAGCTTGTTGTGACCCTGAGCGTTTGAAGCGAAACCAACCTAAAGACTTGATTCTCTGTTTGCCCCATCAACTGTACGAGAAATGGGCTTACCAGGCATTGTTTATTTGATAAGGATTTGAAATATTATTATCGAGGGGAAAAAAAAACTCCAGACATATCCTTTCCTCCTTTAATCCTTTTTTCCTTCTATGTTCACTATGTTTTATGCATGTCCCTTTTTTGTGCATTCCTTTCACTAACAGTAGATGTATAATGAAAGTGGCTTTGAGTCAGGTTAGACTATTAAATATAAATTGACTATTTTTCCATCCCCCAGTTTAGGGTCTCCTACTGTGTAAGAATGTGTTTTTTAATTTAGCATTATCATATGATTCGTGGGGAACCTCAGGCTTTTGGAGTGGGCTGGATGTCCATGCAAATAAACCGGAATAATAAACAGGGGAAGTACTACTTGCTTCTGAGAGTGCTTGTAGTTTGCATTGTTTTTATGTACACAGGAGATTTTCCTTAAAGAAGCTTAAATCAATGAGGTTCTGGAGATTCAGAATTCTGAATGATAATTTATACATCAATGATGATGTGTTTAAATCCAGGTCATGGCATTTCATTTCATACACCTTTTCCTTCTTTTCTTTGTATTGAAATTCTTAAAACATATACTCTAAAAATTAAAAGGAAACCACACTTGGCCTCCTAAATATAAAGTAAACAAACTATAAGAATCAGTAAACAACCCTGTGCCCTTCATGTTGACTAAGTGCTAATGGGGTAAATTGGCATGTTAATCACTGATAGGATAATTACATCTCGTTGTAATTTGAGCATGGCAGTAATTTCTCCTTCATTTAGTAGTGGTGAAATACGCAAGATGTCTGGAGATATTAATTAAGTTTAAATGCTAATCTCTACATAAAAGTTTCTTTTCACAAGTTTAAGACAAGTTAATTAAAACTCTTAGAAGTGATTTACAAAACGTAGTGAAGTAAAAGGAGTTTAACTAAGTCTCAATAGTGGCAGATTACTGGTCATAACTCAAAGGTCTGTTGTGGTGAAATGGCTAGCAGTAACTTTATTCAGAGGGACTGCATGACAATTATTGGGAGGGGAGGGGGTTTGAACCTTATTCTTCAGTTAGTTTCTTTTTTTTTTTTTTTATTGGACCCTCCAAAACAAAAATACAACAGTACTGGATAGGTTCAATTAACCTTCATGGCCTTTGGCACACACATTAGCCATCTAACTTATGCACATTTTTGAGTTGTTTCATCATCAGAAACTCTTTTTTCAGTAAGTTTAGACCTGCATACTGGATGTCTGCACATGTCGATGCTACCACCTACAGGCAAATAAAGTAGCAATTCAAAAATCACAACGTTTTCGGGTGTTATCAGTAAGAAATATGAATAAAACCTTCAAATTACAGTATAGATAATCTAAGTATTGATTTAGGAGGGGAATTTTTATTCATCCTTTATTCAGACTAGGGCCCAATTAACCCACTAGGGGGCCATTGGGAAGAAATAAGATGTGGGCCCCTACTAAACCTTTTGTTCCTTTTACTCAGGATGTACAATGTATGTATCCTGTGTGTATATGCCCTGTTGCCTTTTAGGTAAAGTTTACGTAGCAGCTTTATTATGTGTTTCAATTAGTTTGTCCTAACTTAATTAAATACACATTTATTATGGATTATGCAACATACTCTATACTTTTTTTTTTTTCCTTCCATCATCACAAAATCAACTTGTTCAATAAACACATCACAAAGGCACACTGTGAAAGGCCCTCAGGAATTTTTTTAGTTAGTTGAAAGAGAGTATAAGTAGAAAACTGCACTTTAAAATCATTATTTTTTAATGGTGCCTTTTGTGTTCAGTTCAATGTTCAATTTGTTCTGATTGTTTTGAGCTTTAGGGGAGCTGACTGTTTTACCTAGATGACAGCTCTAACATAAAGTCGACCACTTAAACAGTCAGAAACAAAAAGATAAATACAATTCTACATACAAAGGTAGAGATAAAGGAAACACTAATGTGAGATATCATTGCTTATTATGTCAGTGCTCTGCAGTTTTCTTCATGTGTGTGTGTGTGTGTGTGTGTGTGTGCGTGTGTGTGTGTGTGTGTGTGTGTGCGTGTGCGTATGCGCATAGGTTTGTAACAGTAACAGGAACTGCCACTGTAATCGCGGCTGGGCACCGCCTTTCTGTGAGAAGCCAGGACTCGGCGGCAGCGTGGACAGTGGACCTGTGCAGTATGACAGTGAGACACACACACACACACACACACACACACACACACACACACACACACACACAGAGAGAGTGCCAAGCTGCATCTGCACACTAATAAATTACAAAATAGGATAAATTGGAAAATGGGTAAATGTGTATCATATTGCAGGTTTTCTTTTCACAAAACTGTTACAAGATTCTTTTCTAAAACAAGGCTTCCTTACTGACAAACAAGAGCAACAGTCTCATGTTTACACCTTATCTGTTGGGGATGTGTAGGCCACTAGAGCAGCGCAGCAGCAACTTGTTGGCAAGTTTCTGCTAAATGGGTACATGACAGGCAGACCATTCAGATGTGTAGGAAAGTGTCATCATCTCACTGTGGATGGAAGGCCATGAAGGAGGAAAGAATCTAAAAGACACTTTAAAAAATATATTTCTTTTGTCTCAGTTATGATCCTGTTTTCAGAGTAACTCATTTATACAATTTTCATTCTATGGTATGTATGTTTAGGTTCGGATATAGTACATAATATAAGTATCAATCTGACAGAATGAGAACGAATGATAAATCAGGTGGCAACAATCTAATAAAATAATTCATATTTTGGCCAATGTGTGTACAGTCCAGGTCAAAAACTAAACTCAACAGACTATTAAATGGAAAATCCAAAACATGTCTTCAACTCCTTCCATCTGTTAGAAAGTACAGGATCATTTCTCTGCTTTTGTCTCTAGTTTTGCATCCACATCAGAAAATAAAAGCCAGTCATTATATTCCTTCTCTGATTGAACAATAACGTGTTTGTATAACAATCACATTATGTATAATGTATATAAATACATTATATACAATAATGTATTAAAAATTGTCAATAATTTAGCTAATTTACATGAGACATTGCACTCACATACTGTACATTTAAACACACAAGGTTCATCCAGTCAGCATTTAGTTTTATCAATATTCTTAGACCATATTCTTCATTTTCATTTTATATTCTGTGATGGCAATTCATGTTAAACACCTTTAGGCAACACATGATTTTCTAGATTTATTTAATCATCTGAAAACACAAATAAATCAAGTGCATGTATGCTTGAATGGGAGAGGATAGCTGTGAGAGCCTGTGTTTATCCAACTTTATGGTCAAGCATTATTATGTCACAGAGATGCATTTGCCATGTTCTCTGAATAGTACAGAGAACAGAGATATGTTTGCTTTGAATGTTACACATATTCAGCGTCATACCTGAGTCACTCTGAGTCTGGGGGTTAAATGAATAATATAATAAAAAATGATTTATACATTGTCTCTTGGACTGCCATAATCCACACAGTATATAAAGAGTCAAAAAGAAAGATGTTTTAGATTGTGTTAAACCAAACCAGTAACATTGTCTGTAAGCCCACAGAGATAACAGTAGTAAACCAATCACAATCATCTTGGCCGATGCTCCGGACACAGCGACGGTGGCTCTGCAAAATAGTCTTAGGAAGGAACTTGTTTGGGTGGAACATTTGCATGCCGCAAAAGAAAACGCCACATAAAATGTTAAATGAAGTTAACTGTTCACACAATACAGTAACATGAGCTATATAAATTAGCTGGATACAGTACATAGTTAAACGTTATTCTCTGTAATCAGTGTATCACCGTGTGTACTTCATCCACAGCAATCCTACCAATTGGTCCCAAAACATCCCAGTTGGGGAGTAAATGCTGTAAACATATTTGTTACAATTATTCCCTGAAAGAACCATGCAGGCCTGCCTTGCTGCAAGAGCCAAATGATCTTCAAAACTTGCCATTTTCAGTGTATAGCTTGCTAGCTCAAAGTTTGTTGTTGATTCCTGAAGCGAACGGAGTTTGAAAATGGCAACTCACGGAGAGAGGAAGGTAAGGGGGCATCACACCTCGGATGTCAGGCAATTACAATATCCTGGAAATTGAACTTCCATTGATCCAGATTAAGGTGACAGAGACACACTGCTTAGACAATAAATAAAAACATGTTGAAGTGGTATAGTAGTGGTTGTAGTTTATGTGTGTGTGTGTGTGTGTGTGTGTGTGTGTGTGTGTGTGTGTGTCCACAGGTCAGGTGGGGCTGGTAGTGGGGCTACTGTTTGCCTTCCTGTTGGTCCTGCCTGTGGTGCTGCTGCTCTTCTACTGCTACAGGATCAAGACATCCTATTACCACAAGTGGCTTTCCCAGAGAGAGAACAAGAGCAACAAGTACTGCAACTTGTCTTACTGTCTATTTTTCGACATGCCCATAATAATCATACATTAAGTAAAAAGCAATCACAGAGGTTAGGTTAAAAAATGTGTAATTCTATTGCTTGATTTTCTCTCTCTATCTTGGATTTTTGCTTGTTGAAAGACAACAGTGTTTTGCAGTACAGTATGCAGGGGGGCCTTTGCATATCACACTTTCCGCATGAGAAAGGAGGGAAACAAAAAGTGAAACAAGGTGGAAATGAACCATGCATGGAAGGGAGGAAGTATTTCAGAAAAAGGAAGGGGAAAAGAAGGGGTGGGAATGAAAGAAGTAGGACATGTGGCAGAAAAAGATTAGAAAAAGGTCATGGTAGGAGAAAGGAATAAAGGAGGATGGAAAGTTTTGAATTACAGGATAGAAAGAAGGAAGGAAGTGCACATTGCCATGTCTTCCAGTGCTCCAAGCTGATCGATGCATACACCAGAACTTTACATCTTTGCATCAGCATAAATGGCAGCATTTTGTGAGGCCGCTCACCTCCAGAACCAAACAAAATCATGTCCTCATAAACCCCAGAGCTTCCTTTATGAGCGCTTCCATATAGCTCACCCAGAGAGACAGCCTCGTCATAACACTGGCTGAGTTAGGGCCCCTGAAAAATACTCAATCGTTCCACAGTGATTTACAGAACAGAAATGTGTCTGGAAATGATCCAGCATTACAGCAGCCTTTTAAATGCCCTGACCTTCCAAATTAAGACAGGTAGAAAGGCTAAATATTGGTGGGATTGGGCCTCAGCAGGATTTTACGGTAACTGCAGCAGGGAGACAGAGGGGAGACAACTAAATGAATGGCTCAAATGAATGAATGGAAAATTGAGCCGGTACGATGATTAAAAAGACTCTTAACAGCATTTGCTGCACTGAAAACCCTGAGCTTTTTTTTGGTTTTGTTCCATGGCCAATCATTGGGTTCATTTACAGTTCAACAGTAGGACAATGGGTGGCTTGGGCTGATTAAAGGCATCTATAAGCATCCAGTATGCTTGGAAAGCCTTCCAGTCAGCTAAGAGCCTGCAGTAAATACATATACTGACTTACCAGTTTGTTACACCTCTATAGTCAAATACAATCCGATGCAACAGCCCTGCAGTGAATCCTTACTTTGTGAAGCTTCTTATATTTAGGCTGACTGTAGTTAGCTGTGTTGTTGCACCAGATCAGTGATTCCCAACTTGTACCCCAGGGGGTACTTCTGCAGTTAACTGGAGGTGTGTGGGTGGACTGGAAAGTACAGTAGCTCAACTAATGAAAAATGAAATGAAATGAAAAAATAGAAATCGAGTTGATTAAAAGAATATATCCACATATTAACATTAAGTCAACTATAATACCCGAACACTCTGTGCTGCAGGAGTGTATGAAAACTAGTTTGCAAGCCAGCACAGGAGTTCAAACAGGTAGTTAAAAGTAATGACTAAGCAGTTCAGATGATTAGCTAAAAGTAACTTTAATGGATAAAAGGTCAAAACATTCAGCTTCACTCCAAGTAGTATTTGCCTAGTAGGCTAGTAGTACCACCACTGACCAAATTAACCTTAATATTGTTTAATTGTATGAAAGACGTTCCACTTTTATAAAATGAATTGTGTTAAGGTGGCACATAGATTGGGAATTGATGCCATGTCGTTCATCTGACAGCGTTGTACCTCAGACCAAAAAGGCTGGGAATCATGGCACTATTGCATGAAAATTAAAATGTATGGTGGAAGGAACGGTTTTTAGTGTTTTTCAATTGCTAAATTAAGCACTTAGCAATCAACTGAGAAGCTCAGTAGAGGAACAATAGAGGCCCCAATTTGCTTCCCTTATTGCAGAATTATTTGAGAAAGTTGTTCCCCAAGTGCAGTATTATTATTATTCACATTATCAGGATTTACATGGTAACCGTTCTGAGAAAATACATCATCATAATGTTCTTTGTAATTTCCATTGTTTTCAATTGCTACTGCATGCCCTGCTGCCACAAGCCCCTCCTCCAACGCGTGATGACAAGCATGTGGGAAACACATTGACACTGACAGACAGAGACATTTCTCCCCCTCCCATTTTGTAATTACATTGTAGAAGACATAGCTCACAATTACAAAAGAATAATGAAAGGTGTAAATAATTACCACAGTTTCTCTGGTTTATTTTCTGCCTGTCCTCTTTTCTCTGCTCAGGATGGAGGTATCAGTGGAGAAAGGGAAGAATGGCCATCTGAATCCTGCCTTTCACTTGAAGGTGGTCGGACCAATCAACAAAGCTAGTGGCCACAAGGGGGTGAGTGGGTGGGTGGGTGGGTGGGTGGGTGGGTGGGTGAGTGAGTGAGTGAGTGAGTGAGTGAGTGAGTGTTGTAAAGAAAAAAAATGGGAGGGTTGTGTGGTTGTCTATGGGGTTGACCTTCATATTAAATAGCCGCATTTTACAGCAGCAATTTCTATTGTATGACCACTTATAGCCTCCTCCCACACCCACAACACTCCTCTCCACTAGTTCAATGTCCCTTCACCATCATTTCACCATGTCTTTATTTTCTTATTTTTATAGCAGTTATTTAATTGAATGGCTTAGTAGCCCAGGGTTAAGTTACATTTCTAATTGTAAAGGAAAGAAATACAAAAGGAGACAAATACCATTTGAATTAAAAAGGAGGACAAAGAATGGAAGGCCAAGGGAAGGTTATCAATGAGTCATATTAGGAAAATAAGAATAAACATTATTCCTGCAGCATCTTTTAAAGAGAAAATGCACCTCAGGGATATTTACAGTATGAGTAATGGCCAGGATTAATAGCTAATAACAAACTCAACTAAATAACCTAACCCTTAAAGAGAGCTTAGCAGCAAAATGAATTGGAATTACAAAAGAATTCATCATCAGAATGCTTAAATGGACAAATTATTTTCCAGACAAAAAATGTGTTACTGTTATTTGATGTTGAATACTGTTATTTGATGTTTTTAAAAAATAGTAATGACTAACAACATAAGAAAAGATGCATACAATTGATAACAATTAACACTTTAAACTACATCAAAAAATTAGGATGAAAATAAAACCTTAAAGTACATAAATAATGTGTGTAAATTCTACAATTTACTTAGGTCTACACAAAAACAAGTAGCAGCAAGAAGTACTAATAATTCTAAAAAGCCACACTAAAATGTTACTTTTTTAAAAGCCCTAAAAAGCCCAAGTGACATAATAGGTGACACATCTCAGTCGATGATAACACCTTTCTTGCGTGATGTGTAATCATCAATAGGCCTATTGTGTGGTAAATTGTAGGCACAGTTTCTCTCTCGGCTCATCAGTAACTATGGTCTTTGCTTTGTCCTGATTCAGTTGAAGGAAACATTCACATCCATAAATTGTATTGAAAATGAATACTGTGCTTTTTTATCAGCATTGACCCTTCAATTCAATTCAATTCAATTTTTATTTATGGTATCAAATCAGAGTTATCTCAAGACACTTTACAGATAGAGTAGGTCCCAACAATTCTATTAATTCCCCCAAGAGCAAGAATTTAGTTTGACAGTGACGAGGAAAACTCCTTTTAGGGAGAAACCTCGGACAGACCCAGGCTCTTGGTAGGCGATGTCTGACGATGCCGGTTGGTGTTGTGATGACCAGTGGCAATAATAGTCACAATAAAGATAATGGACCGATGACTAGAAATAGTAGTTGTAGTGGTTCAGGGTGTAACGGGGCACTGCAGGGCGTTACAGGGCGTAACAGTGCACATTCCGGGGCGTTACAGGGTGTAGCAGGGCACTGCATGGCATAGCAGGGCACTGAAGAGCGTAGCAGGGTGTAACAGGGCGCAGAGCAGCACCACAGCTGCAAGCCTTAGTTTTAATATATGAAGACTGAAAGGTGGACCCAGGAAAGAGACTTGACCGCACACCATATTCTTTAGTTGTCTGTCAAGTGCATGCAGTTTTCCAAGGTTTGCTAAGGACAGCAGCTTGAAAAGGTATTTTAAGTTATTTCTCTTTTCCTTAACTTTGTGTTGCTGTCTTTGTTTTGATCCCAAGCTTCCTCACACCAGCAAAGAGGTCCTGCCTCTCAGACCGGGCCCAGGCCCCAATGGCATGCAGCCAGTCAACATTGTGCGACCTCTGAGACCTGCCCTGGGGAGCCAGGTTGGTCCTCGGGACCTCAAGGTGGCTCGCCCGCCTCTGCCAGCTGGCAAGCCCCCAGCAGCCCCAGCCAAATCCCCCGCAACCCCACAGAGACTCAGCCCACCCAAGAAACCTCTGCCCCTCAACCCGACACGATCTCCACTGGTAAGACCCGTTTCTGAGCTTTACTTGAAATAATTGAATTATAATTATAACCTATTAATCATAAAACATAATGTTAAAGACAGACTAGAGTTAAAAAATGTGGAACAACATCCAGGCAGGGAGCCACAATACAAAGCAGGAACCAATACTTAACCGTTAAGCAGAACAAAATGAAGACCATCACACAACACCTAAGGATGCAAGCATCCATCAAGTCAATGTCAAGTGCTGCCGAAAAAAGCAGTAACTGGCTCTGGAACAAACGTAAGGACCCCAACTGGGCAGCAAGATAGAAACAGATGGTATGCGGTCAGGCTTAGTCCTGACTCAGGGAGATGGACGCCCCTGCCATGCAAAGCCCATGGAGGGTATGACATGGAGGGGGTGTACCTGGGATGCTGGGAACACTGTTGAGCCTGCGAAATGTTGATGAAGCAGGGTGCCCACCTGATAACCCTGACATACCTTACCCTCCTTTTCACCACTCCACACCAACTGCTACTGTCAAGAGTTTCCTACTAAAGGGATTGAAACATCTAGTTCTATTAGCTTTACTAATTACTTTACTGCCAAGAGAGAAGACCAGTTCCTACCTGTAGCAGAACAGCCCATGTGTTGACTTCTTTGGGGTCTTTCTCTCCTGATGGCTTTCAGTTCTTTTCTGTCATTATATTGGTTCCCAAATAGGCCTTTATGTAGGTGTAAACATATTCCTGTCCATCATATAAGCAAAAGCATTTTTATCTTCCTCTATTTGCACACAAAAGTCACAAATTTTAACATAGCTCTGGACACGATTTAAATCACAGGAGGACCAGCAAGTTTACAGAAAAACAGCAGGTAATTGCAGCTATAATTGTAGCTGGGCGGGGGTGAAAAATGTCACATTACATGTGGACGGCATAAATATACTGACCAGCTCAGGTAATGTTAAAATTACTCTGCCTGCTAGATAAATAAAGGAATGAGGCCTGAATACCAAATTTCTGAACCACATATAAACAGCCTTTGTCTCACCCCAAATATACTCTAAATAAAAACATTTTTATTGAAGAATTATGGGGTTTCCAGAGCTGCAATGTTTTTCTAGGGTAATCAACTTAACCTCAGGTGCTTTGCTACGGTGATTCCTTTTTTTAGGCTTAGTGTAAAAACAAAGCTTTTATTTTACCTACAGCTCAGTTTTAACACAGAATAAACGTGGAAAACATCTAAGAGTTCAGATGATTTTGGGTGTGGTCTCTCAGCAAGTACTGTATGTATGTATGAGGAGAGATCAGCCCATTGAGGGGTTTGCCTTCCACAATCAAAGAACATTAGCAAACAGTGTCAAACTTTAAAAAAAAAACATGCTCTAAGAGAATGTGTCATTACTCCTGACTGCAGTTAAATGCCTAATTTGTAAATGTAATTCAGAGCTATTGCCAAATACATAGAGCTAATGAGAAAAATCTCAAGAGTACTTCTCAGATCAATTGTAGAGAATTTTATCTGAACCCTGAAGAAATAATAAATAAAGCTACAGAATGTTTTTTATCTAATTGCTTATTGATTTATTAAATATCACTTTAGTGTTTCTCTGTGAAGTGTAAAATGCCTTGATTGCTTTTTCCTTTTTGTGTTAAATATCCAATATTTCATGGGAGTTTACGTTGTGATATTTGTGCCGTAGAGGTCATTTTAATCTTCTGTACCTGTGTGAAGTGGGACAGAAGTTCCTCTTATCAGCTAGCTGAACAGATTTTGGAGACAACCTGGATCCAGTCCAGTACTGAAACTGGAATGGAGTTCTGTGCCCTGCTGTGTCCATGTGCCAGGGATTTAGAGTTGTGTATCATATTGGCGCTGGTAGCACTTTATCTCCTTTTTGATTACCATATCTCTTTTTTTGCTTTTGTCTTTTCTTTATACTTTGTCCTGCATTCACAATGCATTTGTAAAATTAGCACAAATGCATAATAATTATTATTGACACAATGTGGTTGGCATGTCTTGGTGTCCAGTTAAATCTGAATGTTGAATAATGGATATGTCTGTTTGTATATCTGTCTCTTAGTTAGTGTCTGAGCTGCAGCCCAGACCATCCCCCTTCCCTCCTCAGAGGCCTCTCCCCCTCAGCCCAGCCAGAGGAGCCTCCCCCACAGTCAGTCCAGCCCGGATTTTGGTCTCCAAACCCTCCCCTGGCCTGCTGGTCATGATGCCCCCGGCAGTGGGACCCAAACCTGTAGGCAAAGTCTCAGCCATCCCCCCTCTCAGAGCTCTCAGGTATGCAAATACACAGCATAGACACACACAGACATACTGTAGTGAAGTTTATTCCCAGCTGCTCAGGTAGTTAAGGGTCTTCTCTTCTCTTTTGTCCCTGTAATAAGATCAGGCTTCTATTTATCCTATGCCATCAGATTAACATACATGCTGCAGCTGCACAAGTAAAACACAGAAAGAACAAAGTAAGACAGAAATGTGCTTCTTGTACCACGGTAATACTGTAAATGAATATCTCAATCTTCATCTCTTACACACAAAGTAACTGTAATAAAAGTTATCAGTTTAATATACACTGCGAGAGAGCTGATTTAAAGTTGTTGAGGAGATTCATATCAGATCAGTTTCTTAAAACTATATATCACCCATATTTTCAATTTTTATTCATGCCAGCTGTGTGGATGAATAAATGCATATCTAGAAAGAGAGATAGAGAGATAGACCTTAGTGTAATGCATGATTTAAATAATTTAAATTTAAATTCACACTATCAACATTTAAAGCACCCATATTATGCTCATTTTCAGGTTCATAATTGTATTTTGAGGTTGTACCAGAATTCATTTACATGGTTTCATTTAAAAAAAAAAAAAAACACCATATTTTACTGCAAATCCAGTTTTCACCCTGTGTGTTTAGGTATCAATTTTAGCTACAGAGTGAGACATCTCACTTCTATACCACTATATGTATCTTTGGGAGTTGCACATGCTCAGTGGTTAGGTAAGATCCCATCAGCTAGGTAATTTTTTCTCCAACTTTGGTAAGTACAAGACAGGATTACCTGGGAGACTTTTTCTAAATGAGGGCGCACTTATGGAATACCTGCAGAACAGGGACATGTAAGTAGTTATTCTGTAGGTTATGGTGAACTAGTGTGTGTTGTAACAGTTTTGCCATTGAGAACAAGCTAGCATGCTACGGTTAGCCACCTTGTCTCGGCGAGTGACGTAGAAAGCCGTGGGGATTTTAAACAACTCACCCGGAGACTGAAGGCAGGACATTCAGAAATGAAAACATGAAAACCCTGAACAAGCGGCGTCATTCTGCTCCGTCTTTCTGCTGTGTCCCCTTCACGTAGTGTTTAGTTTTACACTATATAGGTTAAACTATACATGAACTGTGGTGGTCCATTACACTGTAGGCTATGTTCAACACTGCTGATCATTTTTTTGTCAATAGAATGTAGAAAACATTACACTTAACAATGTTTTGTATCCATAACATGATTGTGTTATTGTACAATTTAGCAGTAAAACCAGCAGACTATGTAAGTCAATCCTACATTTTTCATCTTGGGAGCAAAATGTGCTCCTTGGGGAAAAAAGGTTTCCATAAACCTCTGTTCAACTTGTGTGTTGTCATATCCTGCCCATGTCCCAGATGTGAAAGCCCCCTTACTGGATTACTTGAATATACTAATATTCCATTATATTTTGTATTTTGAATTGTTACCTGTCACTAGTATTTTGTGATTTCCTTGCCATAAATGTAGACGTATAGACGGTGCATAAAAATGTTTCAGAATGTAGGAATTGAAGTCTTTTACTCTCAACATTTCCTGGGGGAGGACACCCAGAAACCCCCCTTCTTTATGTGTTCTCCCAAAAAAAACAATTCTGAGCAAGGAAAAACCCTGAACTATAATCACAGACAGCCATACAAACATTTGAATTGCAGTTAAAAGAGAGAGAGTTAAAACAAATGAAAGGGTGGAGAACCGGGCAGACAATATGTACAGTGTCAACAGAGAGAAACACGGACAATCAAACAGACTGACAGTGACAACAAAGAACAACATACTGTAGAGAATGACAGTAACGGCATACAAACGGCATAAATAGGCAGTATTTGTCAGTTTGTTATTAACGTGTACTCTTTAAAAGTAGTACAGCAAGCATTGTTTGCCAGTTACTTACATTAAATGTTTAAATATATGTTACACAAGGTAGTACTTATATTATTTTACCATCTGTACACAAATGTAATTAAGGAATGCACATGTCCGTGGGTGGGGCTGCATTGGCGTGGGCTGTGGCTAAAGTTTTGTCCCAGTCCGCCACTGTGTGTACAGTATCATAGTGCCATCTCAATGACTGGACTGCTGGTCCAATAGTTGACAGGCATGATGGCTGACCCACATCTACATTATACTAAACTTCTCTCTCCTCTCAGTTATCCAATAAAAGAATCAAATGCCTAACAAATCATCCCTTATGATCAGTTCAGCCTTTAGTTAAGACTAAAACAGTTTCTGCCTTTATTCTACACACAAGATTATTTTGTTCACTCTTAAGTGCAAAACCAACAATACAGGCAAATTATATTTTTCCACATGAGCAGATATTAACTGCTACTCACACAATCAGTTCAATCAACCGAGTGTTGTACAGGCAGCTGCGAGTGCATGGCCGCGGGAACTAGGGGTAGCGAAAGGTTTACAAACTACAACCATAATTAAAAATGACATACATTTATTTTAATGAATTGATTATTGATATCAACCTACTCCCTTTCATTACAATTAAATGTAATTTGATTTTACAATTTGGTTGGGAAGAGATAAACACACAATTTGATCAGAATGAATCTGCCAATTTTGCTGAGAGCGAGGCGCGTCGCACCTCTGACACTCATTCATGAGTGAAGATAGTTGTGGAAACTTTCTCAGCGGGTCAGCAGTATAGAAGTTAACTTGCCATTTTATGACTTTTACTGTTTAGCTCTATACTGCCGCACCTGTTTGTTCAAAACAACAATGGTAGACTTGATAGACAGATGGTTCATCCAATCACCTACCAGTTATTTTTTTTTGCAAGTGCCTCCCCTTTTTTAAACAGTTTCCAATGTGGGCTTTTCAAATGGTTCTGTGTTAAACTATCTGGCATGTCAGGTTAGCGAAACATAGCACCGTAAAATGTACGAGGATTGTGTAAGTTCCTGTAATAGTTTAAAAGGCGTTTTATGACACACCTATGTAAGTACCAGGGACAGGCTGTGAGAAATACTGCCTCACAATATTACAATTTTTGTTTTTTTTCATCCGTTTGGGGTGGTGTGGGCACATAAACGCTCCGAGCTTAAAAACCATGAAATGCATCCACTCAGTGCTTCATCAGGAATCAATTTTAATTTTTTGTAAGTGACAGGCCTTCAGTCTAAAGGCTTGTAACTTGCTTTCTTTAGATGCAGCAATAGTGTTTTCTGTTCCATGCAGTTTATCTGTGAATGTATTAAGTCAGGCAGGAAAGCGCAAGGTGATGATTGTTCTTCAGGGTTTATCGTTCTTCTGCTCATGTAATCGAGCAGATCGATCAAAATGACTATATCTGGTTCTCTCTGGCCACACTGAGATCAGATTTGACACACTGTGTCTGTCTGTGTGTTGTTTTTTTTCCTGGTCATGTGGGAACATGTCACCCAGTGCATTAGTGTGTTTTAATAGTTTGTGGACAACAATGGAGTTATATGGCTCAAAAGAAGAAGATATATCAATGTTTTATTCACACACAACACTGTTCTTATGTTGTTTAACTTTAAACTAGAATATGTATTTTTTTGTCCTCCTTCCAGACCGGTCCCAGGTGCCAAACCAAACACAGCCTCGCCTCCGCCACGAAAATGACCTTCTCCTCCACCCTCAGAGGAGGCAGCAGCTGACAGCCTTTGCACTAAAGAGACTTGACTGGTAAACCAGAGCTGTTGACCATACCAGAGCAGGACGAACACAAAGTAAAAACCTGAGACACAAAGGAACAAACAAGACTCTTAACAGTTCAGACTTTAAAATGAAACCTTACCACCCCCACCCCCTTCTCAGTTTTGACCCCCTCCACCTCACCTCCTCCCAGCGAGCTCACATTAACCACCACGACGCGGTTTTGCACGGAGGCCTTGCAGACTGAGACAAGTGTTATCGCTGGGTGTCAGTCACATTTGCCAAATTTTTTTATGATGGTTTGTTTTTTAATCTGTTAATGCTGTCTGTGTATAAAAAAAACATTTTTTGTAATGACTCTTGTTTTGTTTACAATTGTTTTATGTCTTGTTTTATGATTTATGTTATGTGCCAAAGAAGTCTTTTCATACCTGGGGTGTGTCCTGAACGCTTGAAAATCTTCTTATGTCACGTTAAGTTTACAGCAAGTCAACTCCTCCATATTTTTAGGTTTTATAATTTATTGTATTGTATGAGGAATGTCTAAAACACAAATCTGGAGATACTGTGGCCTATTGACAGGAAGAAGAGCCAATCACATGGCAGCTTTTTTAACACTGTTTACATGGTGGAGGATGTGATGGTTGCTTGGGACTTACAGGACACACCTCAGTCGCTCATGTTGATTTGAATGTCTGTTATGACTTTTGAATTGTTACATAAAAGTATTTTTAACAAAACTAACACCATGTACATTTTATTCTGTCTTTTTTTCATTCCAACTTTAAAATCAATAATGGAAATGTATGCTGTGATATGTGAAGACTGCCTGTGCGTGTGTTTAAAAGGTACAAACAGGATACACATGAATAAGCTACTGCAACTCAGATACTGTATCGACTTGTGAAATTGAATTAATTTATTTATTTATTGGTCGTAACCAAAAGGGTGGGGTCAGAAGCTTCAGCTTATATCAGGGCCCCCTTCTCACATTTATACAAGTAACAAATACGTTCTCAAGGGGAAAACTAATTAACAAGACAAGAAAGATAAAATAAACTAGAACTGCAAGCAGTTACGTTGGGGTCCAGGCCTCTTGGTGCCCGTTGCCCCTGACGACCCGGGGAGCGTGTGAAATTGGGACCTGCAAGGTCTGCGGTATATTGCCATTTTTTTTTTTTTGATTTTGAAGCCCAAAATACCAGATTTTTGCAGGAGCTTCTGTAAAAAAAAATTGAAAAATGTTGCAATTTTTTTTTATAATTCTTTACAAAATAAAAAGGAAACTTGATTTGGGGAGAATATACTCTAGGTTGAGATTTCCTAGCAACCTTAGCAAAAAGGCTCAGAATGCTGCAAATGTTAGTATTATATGAAAGTGGCTGGTGGATTTAAGACAAAAATAACATTGAATGAATCAAATATGAACATATCTGTCACTGTCGGTGGCTTGTTGATTGTTAATGTCCTATACTTGGCTGGGATACTCATACGGTTTTGAAAAAGTACTTATTGGACTTATCATTCCAATTACAATAACGAGCGTAGTTGTCCTCCATTTAGGACATCCTGTACCTCTCATCTGATTTATTTTTATTTTTATTTTTTTCCTGCATCCACTATGAGTGTTTGTGTGCACATCAGTCGGGGGAACTGAGCAGCCCCACAATTTCTTGGGCATCAGCATTGTGGGCCACAGCAACAAGCGGGGGGGTTTGAGGCATCTACATTGGCTCCATCATGAAGGGAGGAGCTGTGGTTGCAGACAGACGCATCGAACCTGGTGACATGTTGCAGGTGAGGAAGAATAAAAAAGGGTTAATCCTAAATCATAAAGGGATTTTTTTTTAACTTTTATATGAATCTTTTGCTGAATAGGTTTTTCTTGTTTTTTTAGACATTGTGTGGCACATTGCAAGATCTTTTCGGGAACTTAGAAGTTAGTTTCTGGTGTGCTGGGATATATGAACACAGCTCTTTTCTATGTTTATTGAAATGAATATTAAAAAAAATCTAATAATTTCAGTTGTACTTATGTCAGTCTAACTAAAATCTTTTTCCTATTGTACAATACCCTCCAAGGTGAATGACATCAACTTTGAAAATATGAGGAATGACGATGCAGTGCGATTACTGAGGGAGATTGTACACAAGTCAGGGTGAGTTGGTGCTTTTCTTATTTTAGATATTATCAGACACATTTCTAAGTTCTGTCTTTACACAAGTGGTCAACAATGATGATACTGACTTATTCTTTTGGTACCAGGCTCATCATCCTCACAGTGGCTAAGTGCTGGGACCCTCCTCCTCAGGGCTACTTCACTCTGTAAGTACAGCACTACCTTTTCTGTTTATAAATGCTCTCTATCCCCTTTCATGTATTTAGCTGTCCTGCGCAAAAAATATTCTAAAAAAAAAAAAAATACTATTTGTCCGTGTCGATATTCAAAGCCTGGATGATCATTACTCATATTCTAAGTATCTTTTTCCTGTTACAGTCTTCTTCTCTCTTTCTCTTCTAACAGCATTGGCGCAAGAATCATCTTTCACATCGGTCTTTCTGCCTTTGTCGCTGTTGTTCTGTAATGTGATAAATGATGTCTGCAGCATACCTGCCTTTGATTGCCTTCTTGTTTTGACCCAGATGTCACCTATAGTAATCTTTCATTTATCCTTGCATGTCTGTACTTCTTCCGTGTCAACTTTCCTAAAAATGATTTTCTGTGTGCCTCCAGGTTTTGATGACTTCAACTTATCACTGCACTCTGACATGGCATCTGTTGCCAAGGCCATGGTCTCACCCAGTGTTCCAATTATACCGTGAGCTGGGGACGTCACTCTCCATTTTATATAGACTTGCATACGAGAACCCATTAGTTTTTAGAACATTAGTGCAGATTCCTTCTTGTTAAGGCATTAAGAATGAAATAGCACAAAATGACAAATCGCTTCATTAAACCTCTCCCCGTGTCAGTAGATCTATGGAACTCCTGCTACGGCGTGTGATTGTAGGCCTCAGCAGCAGCAGCGAGGGTCGTGGCCGTTCATTAATATACAGTCTGAGTGGAACGGAGACCTCCGGGTAGACCACAGCGATCTTGCTACTCAATGTTTTTCAAAGGTTGGCTATCATTATGTTACAAAGGCAGTGAAATATTAGAAAAATGTATGGAAACCGCTTGTAAACCCATTCCTAGATCAGGCATTTGCAGAATACACTGCATTTGTTTTAGTTTGGCAGTACTTCCACCATATTTTTTATCGACCACTAGATGGCCATATTGTCCATTTTAGCATACTTTCCAGTTTTGTGTGCATAGCTCGCTAGCTAGACTATGACTTCATTAAACATGGGAGAAACACTATTCACAACCAAATTAAGACGGTTCTGAAAACGTGTTTAGATGACGAGCTGCTCATAACATTTACCACAAAGCACAACGCAAGAACATTTCATTAATCTGAGATTAAAGTTGCCTCAGCCACTTACTCTTAACTTAATTTCGCTGACACACCATGCAGTGCCTGCGGCCGTACCCAGCACGTACGTTTTGACAGCTAGTGAAGTGATATCAAAAGACCGTAGCAAAGAAAACAGTTAAAAACGTACCAGAGAAATGGTACAACCCAATTGTCATGGTTTGGCTTGCTTCCTCTCCTGTCTGTTTCCCTCTCCTTTGTGTTTTTTTTTTGTTGTTGTTTCATGTTCTTTCCTTACCGATGGGCAGAGGTGGGTAGTAACGAGTTACATTTACTCCGTTACATTTACTTGAGTAAGTTTTTGAAAAATGATACTTCTAGGAGTAGTTTTAAATCACTATACTTATACTTGTACTTGAGTAGATTGTGAAGAAGAAACTGTACTCTTACTCCGCTACATTAGGCTACAATGAGCTCTACTTCTTTTTACCTCTTGGTGTTCGACGCGTCCATGTTCTTACCCCAGCGCACGTCTCATTTTAATGTTTTATTTTGACAGCGAGAGTCTTCCGCTGAAGGCTTTACCACGTAACTGTGTTCCACCAATCAAACGCCGTCGTGCAGTCACGTGACCATACTTGAGCTCAGGCGGGACAGGTTAGCTTTACACTCGTAGTAAAACAAAGATGTCAGAATCAACCGTCGCCAAGGCAACGCAGACAAGGAAGAACCTCCCCGGCCTCATAGTGAAAGCATGGTTACCTTAGGAAAAGTACAAAACAGCAGCTGTTACGCGGCGCCTTCAGTGTTGACCTAAACAAACGGACATGTCAGCGTTCAACAACTCAACATCTAACTTGAGGAAACATGAAGCGGTAATTTTAGTTTTGCTGTGGAGAGGTGAATGTTTGTCTTTTAGGTTACATACAGTATGTTTTGCACATGCAGTATCCATTCAATTTTGATGTGACAAGTCTCACTTAAGCTATTTTGTAATTAATAAATTAATTTTAATTTATTTTATTGATTGGATGAACTATAATTTGCCTAAAGATGATTATTTTGTATTTTTGTCTGTCTGATTGATGCTTGTGTTAAGAAATAAATCAGACGGTACTCACAGTTACTCACTACTTGAGTAGTTTTTTCACCAAGTACTTTTTACTCTTACTCAAGTAATTATTTGGATGACTACTTTTACTTTTACTTGAGTCATATTATTCTGAAGTAACAGTACTTTTACTTGAGTACAATTTTTGGCTACTCTACCCACCTCTGCCGATGGGTGTTACGCTGCGGACTCTCTCTCTCCCTCCTCGTCAGGACACCTGTGGCTGCCTGCACACCTGAAGCAGATCCAGTAATCACCGCTCCTGCTTTAAAGGCCGGCTCTCCAACCAGTGTCTGCCAGACCGCCCGTTCACCCGCAGTGGTAACACTCGCTACGGCCAGCGCTGGTGGGTTTAACGTTGAGTATCTACCGCTAGTATCTCAGATTACGGGTTTATTTTTTTTTATTTTTATTTTTTTTCCTTCTCTTTACTCCCGCTTCAGTCGTGGAAGCCCAGTCTGTCTGCCCGAGCCTAATCATTGTTTTTTGGGCCTGCCTCCCACCTGTCTGCCCGCTCTCAGTCCCAGAGGATTTCTTTGCACCATTTTTCCTTTGTATTAAATACCTCTGTTCCTGTTTCCCAACCTCTCCTCCATGTCTGCTCCTAAATCTACTACCAGCCCAGCACCAATGAGAAGTGAGGTTTGAAAATCATTTCATTAGATTATTTCCTGAATTATGTGATGGTAATACTACATTTAAATACATACAATTTTGGATAGGCTATCTTTTATTCGATTTTTTTTTTTCAGTATCCCCCCAAACTATTTTCTATTATAAACTGGAGTCACTAACTAACAAAAGCCTAGAAATCAAAATATTTAGTTTTTTAATACATATCTATAGGGTAAAACTATGAAATGCTGGTAACTTATATTCTTTATTCTCACAACAAAGTTTTTTTGTTTTGTTTTTTTAAATTCTGGTCTGGAAACAATAGACTAAACGGCCGCTCATTGCATATGAATAATGCTGGTTTAGCTATTTAGCTTTCATCATTAAGTTTTTTTTTTCTGGGGTTGTCTTGTGCAATCTTGGATTTTGTACTTGAGCTTTTTTAAGAAAATATTTAGTTAATTCCTGTCCACCACAAATTGTTTCCCTGTGTGTGGACTATTATTTAGTTGCATCTATATAATTTATAACATAGATTGTTGTTGTTGTAATCATGCGTTTCATTGTCATTGACTTGTTTTAAATACATATGTATTTTTCATCTGTTTTATTATACTTTGTACATATAGTATACATTCATTTTTATTTTGAGTACACTGGGAATCTCCGTCACAATTATTTCCTTTGGGATGAATCAAGCTCTACTTAATCTTATTTTTACATATCATGCATCCACCGTCAGGCTCAGGCGTAGTGGAGTGGCTCATCCACCACACTGAGGGGTTCCAGGACCGCCCTGAAGCCAGAAAGTATGCCAGCAACCTATTGAAGGTCGGCTTCATCCAACACACAGTCAACAAGAGCACCTTCTCCGAACAGTGTTACTACGTCTTTGGAGATTTAAGCGACTGTGAGAACTGTGAGTAACTCAAAAACATTAACGTCAAAGGCTAACCTGGATCAGTTTGCACGAATGTTATGCTTAATCACATTTGCTAACATGACTTTTGTGGACACACTAGTGGATGTATGGGTCAGTCATGTGACATGGGTTCCTTTAATGTGCTACCATCTTTAAACTTAGAATCTCCAGAATGCACTCGATCACAACCAGAAAACAAGCTGCTGCAGATATCGCAGGTTTAGTTTCCATGATGTTTGTCCGTGGTCATTTTCTTGGGTGCGGTTTGACATCCTGATAAAGATAAATACAAAAAGGTAAATACATTCATATCAAAGCTTAACATTTGAAACCAAGATAAAGTTTGTGTGTAATGAGTAATGAGTCTCTGTTGTACAACATTTTGTATCTGCAGAAGTAGTATCATTTGTTGAGCTTGTTTAGCCTTATCCTTCACTCCTTCCGTTGTTCATCTCCTCCGTCTTATCTCCCACCCAGACATGGCCATCCTGTCCCTGAATGACAATGATGGTTCCAGTGGGGCCTCAAACCACACCTGGCTCCCTTGCCTCCCCTGGGGTCCCCGTGGCCCATGATGCACACCTTCCCCTATCAGCCCTACCCGACACATGCCTTCTACTGCCAGCCACCCCCGCACCAGCTACACCTACTACGCCCCTGGCAGCACCGGCAGCCAGCACAGAGAAGGTGAGCACAGACTGCGATTAGATGTCACCCTGCTGAGAAGCATGTGCAAATTTGAAGGTACTAAATGAGTTAAATGAGTGTCCAATTGACCATACTGGTTAAATTGCATGCATCAGCCCAAACTATAAAATTCTGTATATTTCATATCATTGCTGGCCACTGCTGACCGAACAAAATGATTTGTAACCAGGCGCTCTGACAGGGGGAAAGGGGACTGAGTATCAGGGGCCTCATGCAAGGAGGGCCAAAAAGATAGCCCTTAGAAAATGCCTTCTACAGGGCCCAGAATTTGTGCTACGCCCTGTTCGTAGCCATTAAGATAAATGATGCAAACCAATGATTTGGAAATCTCAACCATAATACTGGTGTCCTACAGGCTCCTTTAGGGATCCTTGTTTGTTTGACTGGCCAGGATACAAGTGTACATCTTCTCTAACAGCAATTTCTTTCTGCACTCAGGGAGCCGTGGATCAGCAAGAAGCGAGGGTGAGCGACGTTGCAGCATCAAAGGCCCGTTGGTGGAGAGAAATCCCTCTGGCGGGAGGAGGAAGGCAGCGGCAGTGAAATGGAATACTCTACCCAGCAGCCTGCTCCTCCCAGTGCTCACATCATCACCGCGCTCCCCAACCCCGCCCACATGTCTCTGTACCCGCCTGTATCATGCCTTACAACCCCATGATGGTAACAATTGTACCCCAGCCCCCACACCTGGCCATGGCAACCGCCACGCTCTTCCTCACGTGCAGCAGATGGCCACAGCAGCCATGCACCCGGTTCTAGCCCCGCCCCCTTATCCACTCCAGGGGGCCACTAGGCGCCCGCCCACCGGTGACCTGGGCGCCGTACACCCAGAGCTGACTGCATCACGCCAGTCGCTCCACCTGGCCATGGAAAACCCCAGCGAGTTCTTTGTGGTTTCATGTAGCTCATGTAGTTTGTCTAGGTGTGACCTGTATGGTTCCCACTTGTATTGATCAGGATCTGATGATTGCTTTTTGAGCTCACAAGGGCCTATTGGATTGAGGGCACTTGTTACATATTTGGTGACAACAGGGTTTAACAGTAATTAAGAAAATTAGGAAAAATTAAAACACAATGTGGGATTTGGTCTGACTTTATGTCTACAAAGTCTGGTTATCTCAGTAGTGAGCTTGTATTTCTCAAAAGAAAGCTCTCAGTACAATATTTGATTTCATCAGAGCTGCGAAGGACTCCAGTTTCTGCAGTACTCAAACTGAAATATAATACAGTGCTTGCATAACTTTACAAACTTATGCTACAATTGATTAAAAGGAATAAAAAAATCTTTCGGAAATTGATCTTAATGTCTTAATTAAAAACAATTTAGGAAAGTCCAACCTTTAAGGACACCAATTTTTTTGTGAATGAATAATGTATTGTAAATAAATGTTCTTCCTTAAAATACAGGGGGCATGAGTATACAGTGGGGCTCGGAAGTTTGGGCACCCCAGGTAAAAATTTGTATTAAATTTTTTGTTTACGCTTCTTGATATAATCCACCGTGGATTTTGAGGTGTGTTTAGGATCATTATCCATTTGTAGAAGCCATCTTCTCTTTAACTTCAGCTTTTTCACAGATGGCATCAGGTTAGCATCCAAAACTTTTATTGAATCCATTTTTCCTTCTACTCGTGACATGTTCACTGTGCCACTGGCTGCAATACAACCCAAAGCATGATTGATCCCCCATGCTTAACAGTTGGACAGAGGTTCTTTTCATTAAATTCTGTGCCCTTTCTTCTCCAAACGTAACTTTGCTCATTCTCTGCCAAAAAGTTCTATTTTAACCTCATCGGTCCACAGAACTTGTTTCACAATGCATCAGGCTTGTCTAAATGTTAATTTCAAACTTCAAACGCTGATTTTGTGGTGAGGACGTAGAAGAGGTTTTCTTCTGATGACTCTTCCACGAAGACCATATTTGTACAAGTATCTCTTTATAGTGATATAAGTATCTCTTTATAGTGGAATGGTGTACCACAACGCCAATGTCTGCCAGGTCTTTCTGGATGGATTGTTGCTTTTCTCCCAATCCTGCGAGCTGTTCTGTCTGATAAGTTTCTTGGTCTTCCAGATCTTGCTTTAACTTCCTCTGTTCCTGATGCCATTTCTTAATTACATTCTGAACAGAGGATATTGGCTGAAAACGCTTTGCTATCTTCTTATAGTCTTCTCCTGCTTTGTGAGTGTCAACTATTTTCAGTTTCAGTTTTCTAGACAACTGCTCAGAAGAAGCCATGGTGCTGAATGTTGGGGCAAGGTCGGATGAGTCTGGGCATTTTAAAGATTGACATCACCTGGTCTTTCCAGACGATGATTAGTACAATCCATGACACTGTCAGGTCTCAGCTTTCCAAAGGGGGTGGTGCGTGCTAGAATCTCTGCAGGGTATCCAATTTTTTGTTTTCTGTTATTTTGAAAGTGTAAATGATGGAAATAAAATCTAACTTTTTGTGACATATTATACAAATGTCTAATTTGTCATTTGATGCCTTTTGGAGATTTTTCCATCTTTTCTTGGCTTCTTTATGCACATAAATACAAATTTTTATCTGGGGTGCCCAAACATTCGAGCCCCACTGTATACACCCCTATGTTAAACTCCCATAAAGGCAGGCACATTTTTAAAGGCCAGTTATTCTTATGGATCCAGGTTACAATGCATCTTCCAGATAAAGTTCTCTTGGCCTTTGGAATTAAAGTAACCCCAAATCATCACATACCCTTCACCATACATAGAGATTGGCATGGTGTTATTTCAGTTAGCTGGTTTGATTTGCATTGAGAGATGATCTTATGGAAAGT
>JABXJD010002559.1:0-49905 GCA_013375575.1 Percina caprodes | reverse complement strand
AAGTGATGCAGGTGGCAGTGTCTGCATGTTCTGAGTATGTTGACTCACTGTACAGATAAGACCTTATCAAGGGTCTACTTACCCCCACGCTTTCCTTTAATGGTTTCAAACTGTAATGTGTGTCCCTAGCCAAAGATGGCTGGTTACCGCAGTGCATGGAAGCAGGCGGGAGCCAGGCAGGACACAGTACCCTCGGATAGGTTTGTTTGTCATGCGCCAAGTGGAAAAGGCATGAAGGCAAATACAGTAGATTCAGGGAGCAACCACTGTTTTCTGCTCAACGTCTAGTTCAACATGTTGTTCTAGTCTTGACGGATTGTTTTTAATACCATCTACCATAATTATATGGGCTGAATAATCTGACATCTTAGAGCAGTGCTCCATGGACTGATGGAAAGTATTACAAAATTTGCTACCACACATGAATATGGAACATAATCATTAAAAAGTCAGTACTTTAAAACCTTTAGATTGTCTGTATTTATGCAAAACTGATTCTGGTTTCCACAGATGGAAACAGTCTTTTGATAATGAATAAAAACAGGCTTTCTTTGCTTTAAGCATTTAAGCCATAATTTAAATATGTATGACCAATAAAGTAGTCAGGCTGTAGCCTTCACTAGGAAAATAAAACCAGCAATATCAAGGACTGTTAACCCCAACATTGCTCTTCTCAGCCCTTTTCTGAACATGTTTTGGAAAATGATGTCATATCAAATTGTTTGAGTGTCAGAATGATTGCGGTTAAGTGAGGTTTCAATTTGACGATCCGTTCTCTTTATGGAAAGAATGTGCCAGGGTTTTTCTGTTTACCTAATTTTAACACAGGATTGTTCTGCCATGTCTGGCAATAGCATTTTTAATAACTCCATAGTACACATCAAGAGTTTGCTCTGTTCACAAGAGACCCTGAGCTCAGTTTCAGAGTAAATTATGGTGATGTTAGCTTAACGATTCCACAACTTGGAGCATTTCTTTTTTTGTCAGATAGTCGAGTGGAAAAAAATAAACAGATTCCTTTTTCATTATAAATAAGTCAGAGAAAAGGGACAAATTTATATTTCAAGGACTGGATGCTTTCCCTATCACACCACTTAAAGGTCCCATTGCATGAAAATTTCACTTTATGAGGTTTTTTAACATTAACCCTCTGAACCCGAGAGACTCCCACGAGCCTAAAAGCACCTCTGATTCATAGTTCAATCATTAACCATCCATAACACATAGAAACTCTTGAAAATTGTGGCTAAAAGCTAACGAGTTAGTGGTTACGGAGGTCTTTTCCGGGTCCTTCTAGCCTCTACAGGTGATTTTCTATCCAGCCTGGAACTTCTGCCTTTTTTGGGGTTCGTTGAGCATTAAATCCATACCTTTACATCCAAGATTTATCCACTTTTTGTCCATAATTCATCGCGTTTTCTCAATTCTGCCTTAGCGCCGTCCGTCCTTTGTGTACGGAAGTCAAGGACTCCATATATGGGGTGCATGCCCATATATGGGAGACAACGTCACCCAAAGTGTATGGAAGGCCAAAAGCCTGTATGGAAGGCCAATAGGAGAACTGTTTTAGACACACAATTGCTTGTGTAGCATTGCTGTGGGTGTAATATCAATAAATATGACATTATTATGTTGATTATTGGCATAAGTAAATGTCATGAGGGCAAAAGCGCCTTGACTTTCTTTGAAAAATGCATGTATTTTGTCAACTGTATAAGTTATAATGATTATTTCTTCACAATGTGACTCCCAAGACATATGAGAAGTGTTTTAGAGAGTAAAATGGCTTAGGTTTTATTGATCTGTGTGTGATATCAATACATATCTGGAAGATTCATGTTCCGTTTGTTTATTTATTTGTCTTTAAGGTCCTACAACCATTTTTAACATGCAAGTGAGCTCACTGCAGCCCAAATATTCTAATAACCCAGTTTGTCCTGAAAAAAATGATGTTCATATCTTGACTGTAGACAACAGGGTTGGTGTTTTACAAGCTTTTTTATAAAATAAATCCAGACGGACAATGAACTGTAAAAATGGCCTTAGGGCTAGGAGGGTTAATATGTGTTCCCCAGCCTGCGTATGGTCCCCTAGTTGCTAGAAATGGTGATGGATGTAAACCGAGCCCTGGGTATCCTGCTCTGCCTTTGAGAAAATGAAAGCACAGATGGGCTGATCTGGGATATTGCCCCTTATGAGGTCATAAGGAGCAAGGTGCTTTGCCCGCCCAGAGAATTTGGCCCACCCATGACATTATGGACATTATCTGCTTTGACATCTACCACTCATAGCAGCCTCATTATTATCCTTGTGTTTCAGCTACAGTCATGTTGAATTATGTGTGGAGCTCTTCCAATGAAGCCAGGTTTCTGAACAGCCACATGGAAAGTTATTGAAACAAGTCTGCTGGTAAATGTTGGTTCAGAGCATGCTTGATACTATTTTGTATGTTGCATGCAAACATGGCACTGCAGGTTTTATTTAAATGTCACCCCAGTAATGATCCTGAAACCCAAGATTTGTTCACTGATTGTACTTCACCAGCAGGGATCCATCTTTCCTCTTCAGTCAAGATAGGGCAGTGTCTCATGACATAATCTGAACCCGGCGACATGACTTTTCATCCTTGTATCATCCGCAGCTTTCTATGACCTTTGCATTTCCATGAAAGCCAATTGAAGAACGCTCGTACAATGATGACCTATCCTTTTTGCTTAATTTCCTAATAAATAGAAAAATGAGCCTTGAGCTCCTCATTATCATAATGATTTAGAACCGCAAATCATGGCTACCAACAGGTGGCCTCCAGATGATGGCCCAGGGCCTGCCTTTTTCTGTTGTGAAGAAGATGAAGGGCTTCTATCCACTGTATTTTAGATTAGTGTTTTTCAAAATAGAGTAAAGCTACGGGGAAAAAAAATTGCTCCGAAACTACCTGAACAGTAGCACTGGTGTCAGTAATATTGTAACCATATGAGTTTCTGTTCATAGTTTCTGTTATTTTTCTTGCAATCATTGATCAAATGAGATTAGACAATCCCTACCAAGAACAACAAAAGAGTAGCAATAGAAGGCATAGAAATAACTGAATAAATCGTTGCTTTAATTATGAATAAAAAAAATATGTAAACTATAAAATGTTAACATTGCAGGTAAGGATTTTTCTATTTTTAGTTGTCTTTTAAATGTTACATCTGAATTGATATGAAAAAGGCCAAGGACATTTTCAGCCTTTTTTGCTTTTTGTGGATATAGTCACTTACGGTCTGATTTTCTTTATCAATCCATGTCCATCTCCTCTGTCCTTGTGGCTTTAACAGCAGCTAACCTATGAAAATGAATTGAAATCCACCATTGTTGTCCGTTTCATTAAAGCAACGACGAAAGAATGGCTCTTAAGAATTTCTACCCATAGGATCAAATACAAGGAGCACCAAACTCCTGTAGAGTTTATCTCTAATCCCTGATCACTTTAACCACTGAATGATCTGTGCATGTGTGAGAGCAGCTAATAAGAGACAGAGGAGCAACGAGAAAAGTAAAGCAGTGCAATAAAGTTAAGAACCTACCGTCCTCTTACACGCTCTTGTGCCTGTGTGCATGTCTAGGATCATGCACCCATTTGTAATTGGCCATGATGTCTTATCATCTAACTGTTCTCAAAGTTACCCATTTACACATCAAAAAGTTCACAAATCTAACAAAGGAATTTCACATTGAGAACTTTTTTGGTCTGTAAGAAGAAATGTGCTCAAGAAATATTATTTCAAATGATGGGATGGAACCGCTGCTGGTTGCCAAAGGATTGTTCCCAGCAGAAAAAAATCAAATAAAACAGCAGATGTAAACCTGTAAATTACCTAACTGTACATTCAATTAATAGTGTTAAATCAAATGTTGTGCGAATCCAAAATTGATTTTTATTAAAACAAAAATGTTTACTATTATTTTAAGCCAACATATCCCTATATTTACATTCCCTGGCCTTGGTAATACCTGCCCAGAATAGACACCCAGCATAGTTGTAGAGTAGCCTTTGCCTTCTGAGTCTGTGGTCTGGAGCCGGGCCAGGGATGAGGCAGGCAGCCGGTAGTGATTAGCACACAGACGGACCGGGCTCATGCCTGTCTTTCCCTTTCAGTCGTGGGGTTTCTGCCAGTATCCGCTCACTGGCCCACCACAACACCTCCTAATATCTTTGGCCCACTGTCAGACACACACACGAAATAAGTAGAAGAAAATGGCACAGGCAGAAAGGGTCCATATGTTTGGGCCCCACTCCTTGCATTCTTATTATTGTAGCTCGTGTCTGTAATTACAATGTTAACACTGAGCTCTGTGGACCGAACCAGCAGGACTTTGTGGAGAGAAAGAAAGAAAATTTGGGACAAGAGAGAGCCTGATAAAGATTGGAGTCAGGAAGTGGGGATTTTGGGGTCAAGGGGAGCCATACATGCCTTTTGGCCGATGTGTGTGTCAGAAGTCTATCATGTGTCGTGCCGCAGCAGTGTTTCAGTGGAAAATTACTCAGTTTTTCTGTGATGGTTCCAGCTCCTCTTTCTTTCTCTCCTGGTGTCGCTGGTGAAAAGTATGGCGTAATGCACTACAAAATGGATAATCCCCTGACCAGCACTTGAGTTTCCAGCATTTGGGTAATTCATCTATATTAGACGTGTACATCACAAAATGTTTGGTTGATGAAGCCCTTTTGTGGTTTACCAAACATTTTTAGGGTAGAGTAATCCCCCCTCTGCGTCTCCTCCAATCCCCCCACTTGTCTGCTACTGACTTCTTTTCCATTCTTCCTCCTGGCAGTAGCTAGCGCTCACATTCCACAGCTAGGCACTGGAGATTTCTCAAATTCTTCCCAGTGTCACCAGAGTAATGTGGCCAAATCCATAGTACGGCGCATTGAAAAGTCACATAGGCTGATGGCTGTGACAGACGCTGAGAAATAGGATGCATACTGAATAGCAGCCATGGTTGTTCTGTTGTTTTTCAAGGAGACCAACTAGCTAGTGAACATATCAGCACATTGTCCCTCAACCCAAGATGTCTCCAGTTATATACAGTCCATGGATGTCTCCCAGACAGAGAATGAGAATAATTACCAGCCACTGTTGAAAATGGGCAGAAACATCAAAATGAGGCAGAGAAAATACACTTTTCTCTTCTATTTCTCCCATGCATGATTGTTGGCTAAACACAGTTTTGGTACATGATAATGATAATGACGATGATGATTTTTGTTATGAAGTAAGCCCTCTTAAAGCACAATGCACTTTATATTGGACTGGTTGTTGCCTTGTTGGGCCAGGTCGTCAGTTTTCCACTGGAGAGGACGGTTTAGTTAAATAGCCTTGGCCAGATGTGTGGGCAGATTGAGATCATCGAGGTCAGCATGTAGGCCGATAGCAGGACTGAGTGGAAAAGACGGCGTGTCTGAAGTCACAAGGACACCAGGCTGCTACGTAACCTGAAACCAAACCAAAAAGTAGTAACGATTTTCATCAATCTTAAACGGAGGGTTTTGTTTTTCTTTCCACAGCAGCTCTTAAGAATAATCAAAAACATACTTACTGATGTGTTATTTTTGCAATATTTTGATTCTCTGTTTTTAATATGAAGGTTTGGAATTGTTAACAATTATTTAAACTCTCAATTATTTCCTTCCATGTTTCTTACACTTTCATTTTAGTATTCATTGGCTGTTTTTTGAGTTTTTACTTCTTTGTCTGCACTTCACAGAGTTCAGTGTTTTGCCAGCACTCTCTTTTATACTGAAGTTAGCGTTGAAGCTCATTTTTCCATTATAAAAGGAAAATACTGCTATTGGACATATTAGTGTAAACCGTGCCTTAACTTAAGGCCTCTGGGTGAGTGTTTCCCATGGCATCTAGTGACTGACATTTTAGAGCCAGGAAATTAACTGTCCAACTTTTATTCAACAGACTGAATTTGCACAATAACAATGGAAGAAATTTAAATTATAAAAAAAAAATTCATTGAACTTTAAGTTGACTGTTTTGTGACTTTTACAATAAAATGGTATGTCACTGTTTATAAAAGTAGCGAATATATTTGGGACATGGATGCATTTTTTTCTCAAAACCTCAGTATTGATAGGAGCCAGATGCCGTCGCCTCTGTTGAAGGAATGTCATGGGTACTGGGACGCATTAAACAGGCTTCCTGTTGTGGAGGTTTGTGAAGTTCTGCAGCACGGGGTTTATGTTGGTCTTCATAGCTTCCTCTTATAGAACTGCATTTTAAAACCATGCACAAAACTTACGAGAGCGATTTCCCGGCCAAAAGTGAACTGTAAAAGTAACAAGTCAAGTTCTGGTGAAACATAAAAGACCTTTCAAAGACCGAGGAGGCATTTTTTTTAAAGGCTACAGACTTGCTTTTTGGAAATTTAAAAAATCTAATTACAATCATGATGACTGTCAAGGATTTTTTTATTATCCAGAAACACAGAGATGTGTGGACATAGCAGGAACATTTGAGAATCAACTAACAATAACATTGACTGTTGAGTGTTTCTCGCTTCAGTGGACAAGTCCACAGACATCACAGATGCTGCACAGTTGTGTGTTTACATTTGAATGGTGTTTGACAACGTGAGTACCAGAGATAGTATAATGGACATTTTGCCACTTAAAGGACGTGCACGGGGGAGAAGAGATTTTCCAAGCCTTCATGGAGTTAGTGGATAAAGTCCACCTGCTTATTTCTAAACTAGTCTCCATTACCACTGATGGGGCCCCCACATGAAGGGTCTTGGGTTTTGTTGCCTTGTGTAAACAACACGATTCTTTACAGACTTTATCCATTATCATTGCATCATACACCAACATGCTTTGAGCGGGAAGGTGTTAAACATGAAAGACGTGATGGGTGTTGCATGACAACTGGAAATTCCATCCAAGGCAGAAACCTTTGGAGAATGCTTTCCATTCTCAGGGGGAAGATACTAAAGAGGCAAATTTCTGGCAAGATTTTGCAAGCTATTGCATGAAGTGAAAGAATTTCTCAGGCAGTCTGAAGATGCAGTGTATGCCCAGCTTGATGACGAGCAGTGGCTCATGGACTTGGCATTCCTCACTGAATTGACTGGCATTCTGAATGCTCTGAATTTACAGTTGCAGAGGGAAAAAAACAAAGCTATAATTGACATGATCAGTTTTGTGAACACTGTAAAGTCAGTCACCTCATACATGTGTCCCATTTGGCACAGATATTGATGTGGATGACATTGTCTCCATTGGGGGCACTATTCATACTGGCCACTACTGCAGTGGAGGAGGACATTCTTACCCAGAATGACGTTCAGATAGAATCCAGGGCATCCACTAACATAAAGAGGGAATTTTGGCACCTGCTCTCAGATAAGAAGTATCCTAACGTGCCTTTTGCCTCTCAGCCCTATTTGGATCAACCCCAACCTGTGTGTGTGAATCTGCCTTCTTCCACATGAAAACCATGAAGGCCAAGTTCAGATCCACCATGACAGATGACCACCCATCCACCTGCTGCTACATCCTTGATTACGTGAAACTACAATCCTCCTCCCAATGCCAAAGATTCCTGTCACTCCCTTCTCTGAAATGGAAAATGTGCTTTATGCAACTCACAATGGGATAGAGACTGGGATTTGCAGTGCAGTTTGGTTGCAGGCCATAAAGGTAGAGAATGAGTGCATGCTGCGTGTGTGTCGGGGAGTAATTGAGATGAATTGGTTTTAATGGGGCTTTATGGGATGTTTGGAGTTATTCCTGTCTGAGGTCTCCTCTGGCGTCCTGGCTCCTCTGGAGGATGGCTTGGCCCTCCGCCCAGTGCAGAGGCTGTTCTACACTTTCTTGTGCTCTCTCACCCTCTCTCTGTCGTGAGAGAGAGCGAGTGATTGTATGGCAGTGAGTGAGTGTTTGTGTTTCCTCCCACCCTGCTTCCCTCCCAGTGATTTAACAGGACCTCCGGTTCGCCGAGCACTCACCCCTCTCCGCTAATCGCAGAGTGCCACTTTAAAGACTTCAGCAAGTAGTCAAGCCTCGTCCCGACTCTCATTTGTCACGGAGATCACATGGTGGCGCATGAGTTAGGACCCTGTGGTGGCCACACAATTACAGGGTCGGCGGAAGGGAGCGAAGCCAGCGAACCCAGTGGCAAGGACGACTCCTCAGTGGCGGCACAGAACTAAACTTTCTCTTCCTGTCCCGTTTTGATGGACGGCCTAAGGGAAGAGAAGGCATACTATACGGGAAGGCAGGGTGTCACTTAAGAGTCCAGCATGTGTGTGTGCACGCGTGCGTACAGTAGAAGCCCAGCAAATTTTGTTTTTGTCATCGCTGCTTTTTGTTTTAAATTGCTCTCGACCAATTTAGTGGTGTAAAAATACAGATCCAACAAATAAGTGTTGGCAACTTATTCTGGAAAGACTCCCTTGTTTTGAAAACTTTTAGAATTATGTGATTTTGCACCAGTCAAACCGCAGCCCAGTTTAGCTCCAAAGTATGGACTGTTTTTATACACTTCACATTCCCATACTCTGTACACTGTAGAATGAATTAGTCGGCTGTATACAGTATATAAATATGCCACAGTTTTATTCATTTTTTTGGCTGGATCGTGGTCCACAGGGCCTAGGGCCAGGCCTATAACCTCAAACCTCTGTCACTCTGTCCTTCAGTCACTGAGTGTCTGTCACTTAGTGATGAAGTTCCCTCATTGGTTGGAATAAGTGTGATGAAGGCATTGTAGGTGTTTCACCATTGGCCATCGCCCTGCCTGTCTGTCGTCTGCCTGCCTGTCTGTCTGCCTGTCTGTCTGTCTGTCTGTCTGTCTGTCTGTCTGTCTGTCTGTCTGCCTGTCTGCCCATCCGTACGTTGGTCGCACCATGGGAGAGTGCCAGCTCTGACTTTAGCCTCTGAGGTTATGCCAGGACATTGGCCGCCAGCCTCTCTGTGGTGGGGCGCACTGGGACTGAGAGCATAGGCTTCGTGAAAGCAGAGTAAATGGATGGTTTGAGGGATAGATGGACAGAGGAGCACCGAAGAAAAACTGTTGACGAGGATGAGACGAACTACAGCATAGAACGATGGAGTCAAGAAGAACGGAACGGAAGGAGCACAGATTGAAGTAGTGAGGAAGGAGTGAATGCAGGAGGACAAGCTCTATGTTGCTCATTAGGTTTGGGTGTGTATGGGAATGGCGGTAAACATGACATTTCCACCGCAGCCAGCGGAACGACTCCGGCATCTAATGACAACCCTGCAGCACAATGAGCAGTAAAGCTGCAGCCACCAGAGCTGTTGCCCAGCCCAACTGCCACCAGCCGCCACCAACCAGGATCCCTCGTTTTGACTCGGAGCTCAGGCCAGGGCATGTAGGAGGATGTCTCAAGCCAGCAACTTACAGAACCGTACATACAGAACCATAATTGACCTCAAACATTCACCAAAAGGGTACAATCTAATGTTACTGTGAATGCCAGCCAACTGGTTAAGAATGGCCCCAAATACTATTTTATTTTTATTTTTTTTACTTGGGTGAATGTCAAACCTGAGTAGAAAATTCTGTCTTTTTCAGGATTTTCTTTATACATAAAGTCAAATGATGCATGAAACAACTGTCCACCCTACTGAACTGGTGTCATTAAGGTGATGCCACAGTGTCCTACCTGGCACTTAAATCAAGCAAGGCTCGGTGTGTATCCTTGTTTTGTCATGTAATTATTGTCTGGGAAAACTTTAGTAGTAAACAGCAAGTTGACTAATTTATAGCCTGACTTCCTTGGAGATTGTTGGCTTTTCTCAGAAGCTAGACAGTGTTAGAAAACATTCAGAATTTATACTTGACTAGGGTTGTTGGACAAATGTTATGTTGGACACTGACAAAGTTTCATGTGGTGAGCTTGCAAGTTAAAGGAGAATTCCGGTCAATGCCAACACGTAGTTCTGTTGTTAGTAAATGTGGAATGCTGTCAGTAGAGAGAAAATCTAAACCAATCGGTGCTGCCTACACCAAGTTATCCTCCTGCTAGAGTTAGCACCCAACAGGCTTAAACAGGGCAAGTTTTAAATGTGTTTTTAGCCTCTTAACATGTTCAAAATGTGAAGTGATTCCTTGTGAGTGAACACAGTGAATCTGACTGCTGGAGATTGGAAAGAAATGCATGAAAGTTGTGTTAATTCAGCAGTGTATAGTTCCTGTGTGGTCAGATTCTCTGTGTTCACTCAGAAGGAATCACTGCACATGGGGAGGCACTTTTAATGACATTTTGAACATGTTAAGAGGCTAAAAACACATTTAAAACTTGCCCTGTTTAAGCCTGTTGGGTGCTAACTTTAGCAGGAGGATAACACGGTGTAGGCAGCACCAATTGGTTTAGTTTTTCTCTCTACTGACAACACTCCAAATTAGCAAACAGAGCTACGTATTGAATTTATCGAATTCTCCTTTAACTAATGTGAAAGGATACTTTGAAATAATTTTGAGCTGACAGTGTGGGCTGTGTGCAAACTTTTAAAATGAACAACTTATTGATAAAATAAATGTTTTACAATAAAGAAAACATGGAAATGGAAACTCCTCAATTAGCATTCTCAATCAAGCTACATGCCACATGGTAACAGCTAGCTAGCGTGCAAAATTTAGCAGAAGGTGGTAAGTAATAAACTGTGTACTTATCTTTAGACTACCATCCGCTGGTTCACTGAAAAATTATTTGATGTTATTTATACCAGAATTGTTTTTTTAACACAATTTCTATATTTAAATTGTGCATAAAAGCGGGGAGGGAATGCTCTTTGATTCACATGACAGGAGCCACTCAGTGATGAACTCATCAGGCACGAGGCCATGGTGTAAAACCATAACAAAGAGATCCCCCTACCAGCACGTCTTCCTGAGGTTGGATTGAAAAATTCATGACATGTCTAATTGTTCTGTCCTCACTGTAGACATATCATTTCTCCCATTGGATGCATCTAACTGATCGTCTTCTTATAGCATTCAATGTACTTTATGCAGCTCCTCGGCTGTCTTAAAAGTCTTTGCCGCGTTCCCAATTTTACTGATATGAAAGGTGGCATTTATGGGTAAAAAGATGATGGATTATTTTTGTTAAAAGGGTTAAACCACACTAGAAGAGTGGATTGTTCTGTCTTCTGAAACCCCATCCAGCAACCGGAAGCAACTGAGTTAAAGGTTACAGCCACAATAGCTGTGCAGAGTGCGAGTGTATCTTTTCTTTGTCTTTTGAAACTCTGTGTTACTGAACCCCAGGCAGTGAGGTGAGTTGCATGAGTTGAACAGGTGAGGTGTAAGGCCGACCACGAGTAGGTTGCAACCTGACAATAGAAGCCATTACTTTTGCCCTTTTGAATAGACTGTGAATTCCATTAAGGTGGAGAGACAAACGTGTTCTCAAAAAATATGTATTGAGATGAAAACCTATATCCATGGTACCCGGAGAAATGAATCCTAACGACTTTGGTGATTCTCTGACTTTAGCTCTAGTGCCACCATGAGGTTGACATTTGTGGTTTTAAGTAAAGTGTCTCAAAAACTGGTTGATGGACTACCATGACATTTGGCACAAAATGTTTGTTGCCTAGAGAATTCATTCTAAAATGTAGGTGATCTCTGACGTTTCATCTGGCTCCATCACCTGGTGCCACATTGCTGTCCCAGACAATACTGCATTGTGCCAATTTTTTAACAATGTATTATAATGCACTGGCATGCAGCACAACTTAGAATAGCCTACTGAACTAGTGCCAGCTAGTGAGCACTTTGCCAGATATGTCACTTTTGTTTAAGCAGATGGTTTGTGGGTCAAGTCTATGAACTGGGTTTTGAGTTTTCCCCAGGCCCCAGATTCTGAAATTCTATTCCATGATATTGTAAAAACAGTGCCATGCTTATTTTGCGTCAAAAGCAACTGAAGAATGCACTTCTAATGCAGCAAGTACTATGATGGGTCTCCCCGCAGGGAGGTGACAAACAGGGATATCTGGGTGATGGCTGGTGTCACAGTCTAAATGGGAAGTTATGGTAAATGTCTTTGTGTGTTTGTGTATAAGATGAGGATTGAGTTCAGCATCAGGGCCGTGGATAAAGGATTGGAGAGCACCGCACCTCTATGTGTCATTGCGCTAAGGCGAACCTAACAGCAACATGTCATATTAAGACATCGCCCCACTCCCAACCCCTCGCTTGATTCCTACCCACTGTGCCGGTTGCCAACTGTTGTTTTTGTCTTTCAGTGTTATTATTAACTTCCACATTCCTGAAGATAGTGTGATATAATCAGTGATTTTTGCACACTGAACTCATTCACCTCAACTGCTTTAAGAGGGTTAAATGTGTAGCCTCTGTAAACCGACATTGAATTTAGCTATTCTATATTAATGTTTAATTAAACACACAAGAATCTTTGCACACCAGCTTCTAAATACAAGGTCTTCCAATGTGCCCCACCAGACAGAGGCATGTTGGTCTTGCATCAAGTATTGGTGACGTAGTGTGACACAGCCCTGACTCATTTAGCCCCCAATACTAGAATGTGATAGTGGAACAGTAGGCCGCAGTTATGTATTGCTTCACAGCCAAACCCAGGACCTCAGCAATGTAAACATTTGCCTGTTTAGCATCAGCGTGAAGCCCCAGAATGCCTCTGTGTTTTATACTTTGTGCTCCTGTTGAAGGGAAAAATTATCTGTGCCATATGGACATGTAAGGCTTCTTTTCAGTCAGTTATTTATTTATGATGGCTTTTTGGCTTGGTTTGTGGCTTTGATGGAAGGGCTAGGTATCTGATATTTACCATGCTGTGTTTCTAAAGAAGAGTGTATTGTTTAGGGCCATTATTTCAGTGGGAAATCAAAGCATATTCCCCAACCGTGGACCAGGGAATCCACCCGCACATATAAGTCTCTACACATTTATTTTAAATCCTATTAAAAGTTTAAAATTCTCAATATAATGTAGAAAATAGCATCTACTTGGGTATTGGTAAGGATTCTGAGTTGGTTTTCAGAGGTGTTTACCTAATTTATTGCTGGAAAGAAATTACACTACAACTACTAAATGCAGCTACTGGGCAGAGGAAAGGTTTGCTGAAGTTGCATAGAACAGACATAGCTTTGTTCTGGACCAGTGGCAAGTGGATTAGATTATAGTATAGTATTGCTGTGGGAGATAACGGGTGGAGCAGAGGCATCCTTCTGCAGTAATGTCAGGTTACAGAAAACCCAAATGTAAATGCCTTAGAGGCTGAGACCTCTAATGTGCATGATTGTCCCGTTGGCCCTGTATACCAGCCTAAATCAGCCCTCCAGCGCATACTCTTGTGTCATATCCATTTTATACATGCACACAAAGTGACCCAGACAGACACACATGCAGCCTAAGGGTTGCAAGCAGATATAGAATACCACAGCAGGCAGTATGAACCACTCTGACTTGGTTACACCAGTCTCCCAGACTAAATACAGCCTCAGCATGGCACCTTCTGTAGTTGATATTGCACCTCTGCAGTGTCACTCAAAATGCGTGTGTGCATTCAAAATGCACACAAACTCATACAGACCTTGACACTTAAGAGCAAGATGGGACGACGTTGTTGGAGCGCAGAGTAAAACTGGGGCAACTGGCCACAGGTTCCTGTATGAATATAAAAAAAGGCTTACTTGATTTGAGTGATATTTGGTTCTGTTCAGCTAAGCGGTGAACGCACTACTAACAATGTTATGTTTGAAATTTGATTTGCTTGATTTGACCAACTTGCCCTGTTTTAATTTAGCAGAAAATGCCAACCACATCATTTACAGGCACTGCTGCTTTCAAACGATGAAAGAATGGAACGCTAAACCTCCAGTAATCGTCTTTGTTTTTTGTTTTTTTACAGTCTGTGGTGAAAACTGGCCGTTTGCTCATCAGTCATGAGGCACCAATAACCGGAGGCTTTGCTGCTGAAATCAGCTCAACAGTACAGGTGAGTCTGTGTAAGAGAACATACTGTGTTTCATGAGAGTTTAATAGGATCGGTGCTCCCAGGGTTGGGAGGTGGTCTTTAAAGCTTTTGGTCTTAATGGGTTGCAATGATTTTGGCCATTAAAGTCCCACTTTGTAATAAAGCTGTAATAGCCTTTCACTGAGTGCCCCAGAGCAGTAGTTTTAAAATTGTGAGATGCGCCTCCCCATGGGGGAGCGGAGAGAGTTGAAGGGAGGCACAGAGGGCGAAATGTGAGGCAGAGATACTGCGTGAGGTAAAAGGTACATCTGAATGCCAGTGTTCTACAACGGTAAAGTTAGTTACTATGTTTTGGCCACTCACCAACACTGTCAACAGCTGGAGCAAAAGCTGTGGCTGGTTAATGATATTATTGTACTTATTATATACATATTTTTAAATGCAGTGTAATACTTTATGAGGATATATGTCTGATATCCATTGCAAAAAAGCTTTCATTAATCAGGTCACAGAAAGAACGCTGATTCTTATATAGATAGAGAGAGAGAGAGAAGAATCGGCTTTCTCTCTTTGTTGTCTGTACATCTACAGGTAAATTGCTAACAGGAGCTGCAAGTAGCTAATTATGCATACATTTAATAGTGTAAATTTGCAAAATGTAAACAAACAGGCTAAAAAAAAACAAATGGGGCCCCAGATATCCCACAGCTATCTACCTGACTGCATGGAAACTATATGCAGTACTTCCTGTTTACATCCCCCAAAGCATCATGGAAAGTGTTCCAAACGGTTTGGGTTTCTTGGATATCATGGAAGTAAGACTAAGAATAATCAACAAAATCTATTAACTTTTTTCACTATACATATGGGTGGGGGTCAGCATGACTTGTACTTTCCAAAGATATAAGATCTGACTTCAGATTTGACCTCAAAATCAAAAATTACTCTTTTTATGGACAGCTGGCCAAAATGTAGTCTTGCATTGCCAGACCTTACTCCGCAGCACTGTGTCAGCACTGGAGAGTATCTGTTCTAAAACAGGCTAGTCTCCATGACATTACCTGGACAAAAATCCATTAATTGAAGACTTTTTTTTGTTGCATCATCAATAGAGTTTTTTCCATGTTGCCCAGAGAAACGAATCCTAACGACGTTGGTGATTATCCGAATTTCTCATTAACATGGAGCGTGTTTACATGGACGTGAATAACCGGAGCTGTTTTTAGACTATTCTGTTTGTGTTTAAGCATGTAAACACCATGTCCCATTTTCAGAAACTTGCAAGTCCTTATCTAGTTCATGGGAACCCCACATTTTACCTACAGTACTCCAAAAGACACCACGATACTGTTGCATTTACACATCTTATCCCGGTTACTAAGCACCTCCGACTTTATGCGCAGACGCGACCTCAGTCCAGTGACATAACAGAAATACAATTAGTGTTACAGCGAAAGCATCTCTCTTTGAGAGAGATGAATGAACGGAGTGAAAACTAGTCAAAATAATGATCTAAAAGATGAATGAATACTACAGGAGTAATTACATTCTACAGGCCAAATCCCTGTGACGTCTTGCTAACACTACAGTCCCTTCTCAGTAGACAGTTGGCCGTTGATTTGAATTGCGGAGATATGGGAAATTTGCAAACTTGTTTATATCTGTTGTCTTTTTCAGCTGTAACTTTGACATTTAAAGATGTATAGTTAAAACGGAGATCCGACCTACCTGACGCGCTGTTTTTTTCTGTACTGTGTTGCTTTGCTAGCGTCTTTGATAAACCAAATTTAGTGTGACGAACAGCGATATCTCACTGCGAGTCGGACTGCCTGTTGGCTTTGGGTGGTGTCATTTTCTTCACTCTATGGCCCAGCAGGTAAATTAGTTCTTCAACCTAACGTTGGTAGAAGATAAATGAGATGTTTTGTCAACGCTGTTAAATTGTTTTTTTTGGGACGCAGGGATTTTCTGTTGTGAAAATTGGGTCTAAAGAAGCAGCTCCATTAGCCACAGTTTTTTTTTTTTTTTGCGAGTAAATATTTATACCCTAGGTCTAACTATCCATATGTCTACAAAATACTGCTTGTTGCTTGCAATACTAAAGGCCTGGACATACCAGAGACAGCTGATGACAAATTCTGAGCTAAGTGTGCATGACTGCTTAGTATGCATGACTAGATGAAAAGTCTTCCCTACTCATCGTTCTATTTATATCTATTTTGCTTTGTGAGATAATTATCTTCAGTATGTGTGAAGTTTTTTCCCTGTGAGGCTCTTAGCAGTGAGTACCACTCTCCCCTTCATACCCACCTCCTCAAGAGTCATCACAGTGATCGTATGTACAACACTGTATGTGTTTCCTGGAGAAGTTTACTTAATAATGTGCATGGACTCTGGGTTTAAAGCAGTAAAATCAATCGATCCTCTACTCATTTACTGCCAGTCAGATGCACTCTCCTCTATCAGTGAGGGCTTAAATGGCCAGTGACTCATTGCCCTTATTTCCATGTTTTCGCATTGTTTATGGATGATGTAAGTTAATGGTGTGTTTACTGATTGCCTTGATCTGCAGTTGTAACATTGCCTCAGGCAATTTAGATACACTCGCTGGGAAGAAAAACGTCCTCCAACACACTGTTAAACTCAACATTATATATTGTATCTTCCTTCAAAGAAAATTAGAGATGCTTGTTTTGGCTTTCTCACAGATGGGTATGATGGCCTACAGTACCTAATATTCCTTCCTCTGATGTATTTAGTGTCATTAACGCTTTATAATTCCAGGCCAGTTACCTGCACATTAATAACCCATCTCGCCTTGCCAACTAGTCGATGTAAAGCTTTGACCAATACTAGACAGGTAAAAATACCTGACCATCTCAGATATAGCAGATTTCTCAACTGAAGTTGACAGTTCAACCCAAAAGCCATCTTTAATGTTTCTTGCTGGTGAGGGTAATGAATAAGTGAGAAGTTAAGCCATATTTTGGCAAAAATACAAATGTTTAGTCTGTATTGAAATTGTGGATAGACGGAAGAAAAGTTGATGCTGCTTGAGTGGTTTGAGAGAATTTTGTGGCTGTTTTGTTTTTTCTTCACCGTGGAACTGGGTCACCATTGGAATATATTGTTACTGTTGTGAATCCAAGCTAACTGCTGCCACCACACCCTGCAAAGGACCAAGCTAAATCAAGCATTTAAAAACATGGATAGGAAAAGAGATAAGATTCTGGGTGGAGCACTACTTTTAACTCTTTTCAAGATAGCAGAGTGAGGTCACAATCTCAGTGACTCACCATAAAATAACTGGGATGTGGTGAAGGCTGCGCTTTAGGGCTGCACATGTCTGGATTTGAAAAAAAAGAGTTTCTCAACTAGAAGAAACATGATTGAGGAGCTATTTGTAAATGAAACAGTATTGACCAGTCTTGTATAATCTATCAATATGATTGTGTTTTCTATTATTACCAGCACAAACTGCCACCTTAAAACATACCATAGAGAGAAATCAGAAGCGATAAAACCCGGCAACACTTTTAATATACAGCTTTTTCTACAGTTTTACGGTTAGACCAAAAGTTATGGCTCGTGGCTTCATCAGGGACAACCACAAAGGATAAGATTTGTTCAATCCTCTTTATGCATACATATCCACACATAAAAGATGCATGGATGGTGGTGCTCATTAGATGACCAGGTTTATCCTGTGGCCCAAACCGTATTGCCCCCTATTAAGTTACGGCAGAAAACAATGGTACTGCAACTATATAAAAATGTTTATTTTTTAAAGCGTAACTCTCACCAAAATGGAACTAAGCTTTAGGAGCTTTCCATCTTTACTCTCCTCCCTGTCACGTCGTATTTGGAGATTGACACTTTTTGACTGGCGAGATGTCACCAACCGCTACAGTGAGTTGTTAAAACCTTTCTTTTTAGTAAACTCTGTGAACACAAACTATGTTGTCAACGCTGAGTTCATGTGTAGAGCCCCTGGTGATACTTTGAGCCAAGTCTCATGTTGTGTCGAGACTTCTTCAAAAGGCCATTTGACCGAAAAACGAGAATATGGTCAATCTTAAAAGGGGCCTTTCCATCCTAATTATGCTTTTAAAGGAAAGTTTGACTCAGGTACTAAAACACTCTAGGCCGCATTTTGGCGTGAGTTACGCTTTAATAGGAGGTGAACAAGGACAAAGGGCACCAAAAACAACCAAAACAAAACAACAAAGTTGCAGGCCTATAAATGGGACATAAGTCTGCGGTTGATCTGGGGAAAGAGAGAACACAAGCCACAGTTCTCACTCCACTGACCTTTTTTAATCTTGTTTTCATCATATATAATGTTGGGAACCTGCAATTTCCCAGTGATTGTGCTCTCAGACAGTGATGGATATCCATCTTCCAAAAACCTGTCCATCAAGCTGTTAGCCAAGGAGTGTTCAGTGCAATTGTAGTTCTGTTGGTTGGCTCCCATTCAGTCCTGTAAGACTACTGACTGCTGGAAAAATCAGAAAGTATGTTGCGTTACTATGACAACCGTCAGCCGTGAGTTGTCAGGTGCCGCATAACAGCATTTTGAGCAGTTTTAATTCAGTAATCTTAACATTTATTTTTTTCCTTCTGTTTCGATATGTTTCAAAGCGTACTGGTGTAACGCAGCCTTCTCATTTTTTGATGAAATTACATGTTTGAGTTAGAAAGCGTTCTGGCATAAAACCAGTCAGTTTTCAATTTGATTGAACAATCCTACGCTTTGAGAATGGGATGGCAGGAAGATTACGATTCTGGGACTAATTAAGTTTAACAGCCGTGTGGATGGTAAATGTTTTAGCTCGTACCACACCTCTTTGTTTACTTGTGTGGCTCTCCCAGGATTAAAATCAAGGCACAAAAAGAGAAACTGGTTGTCAATAAAGCCTGTGTAGTCTAGGCAATGTTGCCTGGGAGTGCTTTAGAGTATTATTTCCAGAAAGAGTGGCTTCAGCTACTACCTATCCACCTCAGGCCCTTCCTGAAAGATCTTTTAATGGATGTTTCTCTTTTAAATAAAGACAAAGGAAAGGGCTTGGCAAGTTTCCTTTTTATCAAGCTTTGGCTTCTGTCCTAGTGTTTTAATGTGTCATTGGCAGGCCCTTTCCTGAGTGTAGGACAGAACAGAGTAGAGCAGAATGAGATGTGGCTAAAGACAATGCTTTCATGGACCTCAGGGATGCACAGAGAGAAATGGTGACTCACCCTCCTTCCTTTAACTCACCAAACCACAACAAACTTGACAAGAGTCGATTCAGGTTCCAAAAAGTACAAACTCTGGCTGATCATTTGGATTTAGAAAAAAAGTTAGACTTTATGGTTGTCAAAGACCAAATGGAATGCTGTACAATTGTGACCACTGTGTATTACAAGAACTCTCAGCTTGGAACAATTAGATACAACGTGCAGATGACATACCAAGTGTACAATATAGTACTAAAGGTGGTAGTTTGGTAACTAAAGTTGTCTTAACTACAGTTTATTCTCCACACAAGCCATATTTTAGACTTTATTTAATCATATGGCTTTGCCACTCAGGGGGCCTCAGAGTTCTCTGTGGGGCCCTTGGATTGCCTGGTTCTAGGTCCACTGGTAGTACTTTCCATTATTTGTGTAATTTAAACCAGAAGTCCAACATCCAGCCCAGCATGCCCCACTGAGTTGTGGTACTGTTCTGGGATGTGGTTCAAAGACTACTGACTCCACTCTGGCCCAGTTGGTGTGAGCTGAAGACTTACATATGTTCTGCCGTAAATGCCTTCAGAATCAGAATCGAGTTGTCTGTCAGGGTTAGTGTGAATGAGACGCAGAGTAGACACGAGGCGTCTGGCGTTCGACTGTAAAAGTCATGCAAGTCCCCTCCAATGCAAAGGCTCCATTGGGGAATCCAGTAAACTGCCTTCAAAGGACTTGTTTATACAAGGGGCTCTTTTAGAAGACTGGAGAATTGGATACCGGTACCACCATGTTGAATAAGGAGGTTATATAATGGTGGTCATCCGCACAATGGCCTAAAGCCCGATTCACTCGTTGGCCATTTCTTAACCTCATATAACTTAAGGTAAACTTCTGGACTAAATTGACATTTTACCTGTTGAGTTGAATGTAAATTTTACTTTTATTAAGTTTTCCGACATACTGAATGTCTGCAATAAAAAAAAACAAAAAAAAAACTTTTTCTTCTGGATTTTATGTTCAAAATAAAGGTGCATCTGAATTTAAAACAACAACTGCACTAGTAGTCTGATGGGGACTCAACACACACCTTGAAAAAAAGTATTGAATGGATGAGGAATGGAACGTTTTATGAAAGCAATCTTCTTTTAGATACTATTTATGGTTAGCATTTTCAGCAATAGCCATTCAATGAATTTGCATTCATAAATTCTCTATTATAGTACCTTTCATTCCCACTTTCATTTCCCTACCACAATATTTTGTGATTGCTAATGAAGGCCAAGTAAAAAAACATTGTGGGGATGGAATAACTTATAGCCTACTTCAGCAGTGACCATGTTATACTCATCGTTCTGCTGTTTTGAATTATTTTTTTATTTTTATTTTTTTAAATAAAGCTGATCAATGTTAAACTGCTGTTAGTCTGGATCAACGACGGATCATTTACTGGATAATTGCCTGATCCAGCTCACGCTACTCTATTGTGTACACGGTTTACTTCATTTAATATTGTATGTGGCGTTTTCTTTTGCGGGGTGTAAAAGTTCTACCAAAACGAGCTCCTTCCCGAGACTATTTGGTGTCCAAAACCACAAGTCAGTTGATTTTAAGTGCTGTATTTTGTTCCACGAGTTAGGTGCACTTAAACTAAAAGCTGTCCAACCTTGATCATTCTGGATTTGTCTTCCTTCTTGGCAATGCATTAATTCAGTGATACAACCCAAGAAGCTCTTACTGTACCATGCCAACTCCACAGGCACATGGAGCAGCAGACCTCTGCTGCAGTCTCTCTCTTCCTCTCCTGTTGTGTTGTATTTTACAGGCTGTAAAAGTACCAATGCACGGCTTCTCATCAAGAGTGACATTCCCCTAGACTCTGCCAGATGTTGTATAAGAACTAAATAACACAGTGTGAAACATACAAGTCATGCACTGTCCGATGCCAAACTGCTCCATGGCAGCCAGCTGATGGGTTCCCAATGTGGGATTACGTGGCTGAGTTTGTGATGCTGTCAGTGTCCTAAGAAACGGGTCAAAATCCGTTTCTGTTTGTCAGACGCACTGTGCAAAACAAGGCAATCCGCAAAGAGGGTGCTGTGCAAGCTCCCTTTGAGTCAACTCCATATGTTCTGGTTTTCAGTTGCTTGAGTTGTTTCAGGTCACTTTCACTTGAAAGAGGGTACTTCAGGTCTGTTTCTGCAAGTCATCCAAGTGTGTTCATTTAAATCATCAGGGGGTTTGTCCCATTTGGAGTGTTTTGGCCCACTTATTTCAGTGTCTCCATGGGAAGAGGTCAAAAGCCAATATAGAGACATGAGTCATGGCTTGTTTTGCACTTTGGCCAAATTGCCTTAGCACTGGCCTGCTCTGAGGACCATATATTAACCATTTGTAGCTATAAAAATATTAGGTTGTGAAGATAGTCCTTATTTTCCCGTCAATCACATCACATGTGCCCTTGTCATCGTATCGGCCGAACACACTTGTGACATGCAGCTGACTAGAAGATAGAAGCCCCTTCTTTCTCTCAGACATATCAAACACTTAAGAATCAGAGCTGTAGTCCGAACATGTTAGCGGGGCTTCCCTGGATGAATTGTGTTGTGAGCACTGACAGCATTCAACCAATAATGAGAGTATTTGTCCTGATCTGATTTCTTTTTTTTTTTAATTATTATTATTATTCTTTTTTGTCCATGCAGGAGGAGTGCTTCCTTAACCTGGAGGCTCCCATCAGTAGAGTCTGCGGTTATGACACCCCCTTCCCTCACATCTTTGAACCCTTCTACATCCCAGACAAGTGGAAGTGCTTTGAGGCAATTAAGAAGATGATCAACTACTGAACCCCAGTCAGGTAAGAAAGCTCTTACAGCTTCCTTTGAAGGAAAGTGGCGAAGAGATATTATGTAATTTTCGAACACTTAGTGTATAGTAAGGCCTGTCATCCATTGCCCTATAATCTGCATTATATATTCCAGTAATGTAGTTATGAAGACATGAAAACTGTGACCTGTCATCAGTAACAAGCAACCATCATTAGAGAGAAAATTCTTTTTCCCACACAGTCTTTTACTTAGCTGTCTAATATAATCCTCCACTAGATATATAGAATTTATTCATATACCGACATAACAGGCTTATACATATTCCACGGCCCTGTTTAGACAAAGTATCTGAGATGCAGCTCTAGTAACCAAGTGGGAGTGTATTTTCTTTCCCAGCTCACACTGGATTTCATATGTAGAAAGATGCAACTGCTAAATAGGAAGCAAAACCAATGTCTGCACTAAATATCACATTTTTAACTACCATTAATGTCGTACTTGCAATCATTACTATTATTTTGACAGGGATATTTAAACCTACATTGCATATCTTCAAACAATATCCGTTTTAACATACAATCTTCCTTCTGTAAAGCCCAATTATTAAAATATCTTGCTCAGGTGTGACTGGAGTGACACACTGGACATGTGTTGTCTCACCCAGAGTTGGAATGAAGCTGGCTTAACAGGAGGATTCCTTTTTAGAGTAGCCTGAAAAAGAGTAAAAACATGGCTTCAACAGCCTGAAAAAGATTTCAATACAGCTTTACTTGGACATTTAAGCCTTTTAATTTTAAAATCCCTCATCAAAATGGTCCGATATTCCCTGATTGACACACTGGAGTGATAACGGGTCGAGCTGAGGATCTAGAGCTGAAACAATTAGCTGATTAAGTGAGTAGTCTATCAAAAGGAAATACATTGTCAACCTTTTAGACTTTCTGTGTCTTCTATGATAGTAACCATTGGTCAAACAAACAGTTTAATAGTTCAACTTGGGTTCTGGAAAATTATAATGGCCATTTTTCACTTTTTTTTTACTCTGAAGACCAAATTATTATTCGATTTATTAAGAAAATAACAGTTCTCCTCAAGTTTAATATTGTAATATATATATATATATATATATATATATATATATATATATATATATATATATATATATATATATCTCGTTTTACTCCTCAAAGCAGCAGGCCTGGGTTTGACTCCGACCTGCAGCCCTTTGCTGCATATCATCCCCCTCTCCTTTCATGTCTTCACCTGTCCAGTAATGAAGGCCTAAAAAAATTCCCAAAAAATAATCTAAAAAAAAAAAGTTCACTATTAACAAAAAATATAGTAATTTCATTCCGTTATGTTTATTTTTGTATATACATTATAAAATGAGACAAGACTTTATTATAATTATAATAATAATAATAATAATAATAATAATAATAATTATTAGTCCTTGCAATTAAAGATTTAAAAGTCTGTCAAGAACGTTAACCAATAATCAGGCCTCGACGAGAACTATCCTTGAGTCCAAATGTTTGTTTGGATACACCTGGTGGTGGGAGAGACCGGTCTTCTAATAAGCACAACTGGGGACATTCTGGCACCCAATGTGAAGCTTGAGTGTTTTAAGGCTCCTGAAGCATCTGTTTTGGGTGGATTCACACCTGTATTTAGAGCTGCCAACTTGTAATCAGACCACCCAAGACTGATTTTAGTGCCAAGTGTTAACAAGGCCTACATGTCATATTTACTTGTGAAATCTCCTACGGCTCTCTCTTACTGTAGGTATGGTTTTGTCTTCCAGTGCTGTTGCAGAAGGTTTTATTAACCTTTTGAGATGGGACTGTCAGTCTGCCAGATACTTTCGTAATCCCTTTTTCATTGTCGGTGTCATCTTGAGTTATAGCCATTCAAATGTTGGCCTTGATAAATAAGGTGGAAGGAGCCATTGATGAAATGTTTGATTGAATACAAATGTGCTGTATTTATATAGCGTTTTTCTAGTCTTAACGACTACTCAAAGCGCTTTTACATCATACTTTTACCATTCACACACATTCATCTTCCCTGTGGCTGCCGTACAAGGTGCCAGCTGCTCATCAGATAAACACTCGCACACATTCACACTCCGATGACAGTGTTTTGCCCAAGGACACTTCGACATGGGACTGCAGGTCCAGGGATTGAACCACCAACCTTCCAATTGGCATGCAACCGCTCTACCACTGAGCCACAGCCGCCGAATACAACACGTCTCATCTTCATTGCTCAACACCTCCACACAGCTCTACCTTTCCTCCTCATCTGCCATCCACTGTGTGTGTGTGTGCGCCACAAGTTATTTCCTTTGACTTACTGAACCTCTCTCTTCTTCTAGGGGCCAACTTCTGGTAGCCCTGGACTCCATACCCTCTGTTTCCTCTTCATGCATCCAGTCAGTGGAGAGGGGCCAGGAAAAGACACTTTGTTAACCATCCAATCAGGAAGCAGAATTCAGATAGGCTCCATATCCCCCTGTGTATCCAGGTAATAGACTGTTACAGCTCCTCTGCAAAGGGGAAAAAAATGACGACCCACTTTATTTGGTGAAACTCTGCTTTCAACATCACGCACGTCATTTGATTTGAGAGTTGGATACTGTGGAGGAAACTGTATTTGATTGAATTTGTGACGGTCTGCCTCTCTGTGCTGTTACCTTTGGATCAATGTGTCCAGCTCTGCTCTAATCTTTATTTAGTTTGACATTAATTGAACCCTATTGTACTAATGTAGTGGATCTGTGGTTTTTAATGAAAATAAAGTATTAAGTATTGGTGAAAACATTTGGTTTGGTGATTTACATTGCTTTGAATATGTTGGGATATTACAGTGTATACCAAAGTCAACAAGTTACCTGTCCTACAGGGTTGCCACTGGTCATGGGGTTAGGGAAAATATATACCACCATACCAAAGTCGGCAAATGTTATAAATTGCCAGGACATGTTTTACTGCATTAGATTTACAGTAACCGTTCAGGCAAAAATGAAGAGCTAGCATTATTCAGTTGAAGTAGTATTTTGGTTTAAATATGTCAAATTTTAAAACTAAGGAAACGTTATATCATGGCCACTGTGCAAACTTTTCATCTGCTGTGAAGTTTTAAAGGTGCCCTGCCACATGTATTTCGTGACTTTGTGTAATGTCTGAAATCCTACCATGGACTCTGTAACTTGGTTACCGTGGTTACCTTGTTTCAAGTCATTCTACTGTGGTATAAAAAGCCTGCAGGAAGACTCGGCTCCATTTGGGCCAGTTCTCATTAATATTCAATGAGCCAAGCTGCTTGACTCTGATTGGCTAACAGCTAGCCAATGAGAGCCTGGCTATCAGCATCCTTTACCCAGCTCATGAATATTAATGAGCTCAGGCAGCATGATGTCAGACTGACCAGCTGTTGTGATTGGTCTGATTTCTCCTCTTGTTTCTTTTCAGTGGCTAGAGCTGACACACACACACACACTCACAAACACACACGGACCTCATATATTTCAACTAGTGCTGTCAAACGATTAAAATATTTAATAGTAAGAGCAAGCATTTAGCGCAACAGTGGCGAGGAAAAACTCCCTTTTAGGAAGAAACCTGGGACAGACCCGGCTCTTGGTGGGCGGAGTCTGAGGGGCCAGTTGGGGGTGTAAGTAATAGTGGCAATAACAGTCACAATAAAGAAAATGGAAATGTGACTACAAATAGTAGTTATAGTAGTTCATGGCATAGCAGGGTGTTACAGGACGTAGCAGGGCACTGCAGGGTGTAACAGGGCATCGCAGGACCTGTACCAGGACCACGGTGACAGCTACAACCAGGATTTTGGAGCCTCCCTGATCCAAGGAAACATGCTGGGGGACAAAGACCGTAAGGACTCCGGGGAATGACTCCCCAGAGCTAGGTTAGTAACAAGCATTTCTGGGACATGGATGCACACAAAATGGAAAGAAAAAGGAGAGAGGAGCTCAGTGTGTCAAAGGAAGGAAGTCCCCCGGCAGTCTAGAACTGGGTAAAGAGGAGCCCGGTCGGGCTAGAACTCTCCCCTGCCGGATCGGGCTGTACTGCCCCGCCTCCCTCTAGTTTTATTATATCATTGATTATATGGTAAATGAATCTGATCCAGATCAATGTATCATTACACCCCAATTTAATAGTTCACTTTGGGTTCTAGAACATTATAATCATTTTTCAACTTTTTTGACTCTAGACCAAATGATTAATCGAATAATTAAGAAAATGACATATTTATTCCTTGTTGCATATGTTACGTGCCAGTTTTCGCACAAGCATCCTTGTATTTGTTGATGTAATTTGACTACTGTGTACAACCTTATGGTCATTTTCCTTATGGTCGTTTTAAGCCTGCGGGGAAAGAATAATCAGCCTGCTAATGAAACATTTACAGTGGAAGCACAAGACAGACCAGCTAGACCAGATGGCCCCGTGCCTCCAGGTCTATGCTTTTAATTTGCGTCTCAAGTGCTGAACTCAACCCATCAGTGGAGTTTAGGAGAAAGGTGAGAATGACTTCAAAGTGCCCAGTAATGAATTATGAGGGTGATGTTTTCCCCATGGCACAGACTGGGCTTTTGAAGAGTAGGATGGCTTAAATCTAGACGTGGCCACCAGAGAGTCCTATGGTTTGGTCCTATGTAACAGCCATGTGGAAAATCTTCCAATTAGATCACAAACGTTCCTCAGGTCGTACGTATTCCTTGTGCGTTATTTGAAAATATGTTTTTGAGGTCAAGACGTGTGTGGCAGTGCGCTCGACTTGCTTGAGTAACTGCTTTCAATACCAATAACTGCTATATACCGTATGTATATATATCTTTCAATTTTTAAAAGTGATGGGAACTGCATCCCGGATGTTTTGTTGGATAATTAATTAAACCAGTTGACAGCGTGCATTTTGAGTTGTGGCTTATTAAAAGAAATACATCTAGAGTGGTTGCGCTAGATCTGAACCGTTGTTTCATGGCAACTGACCAGTCCAGATCTTTCCTACTGGCCTTTTCAAAGGGAGACATTTCTTTTTGACAAATGTATTTATTGAGTTCAACGATACAAAACAGCAAAACAAAACAAGGCACATCAATAAGTACAAATATGCATTTGAAGATATGCCAAATGTAGATGTTAGTGGTATGTTTTACTGCTACGGTAACACACGGACTCCAATCGTGGCGTTTAAGAAAAAAGAGAATATTGAGTGACAAAGGGAGACATTTCTCAATATTTTCTTAGATTGACTTAAAGCTGGAATATACAGTATATGTGGCTCTATGCCAAATACTCTCTCCCTGTTTCTCATAATCGCTGAGAGATGTTGGACGCCATCTCACCTTGCCACTGAGACACATATCCTAACTTTTGGGCAGTTTGCAGCACCCGGAATCAGTAGTCCCAAGCGAGAGAGCAAAGATTCAGGTGGTTTTTTACCCAATGTAAAAACAATTCCCCCCTATTAGCGTGGATCTGCTAAATTCTTGTAAAGTTTCAGGATTCTCAGCACTCTCCACCACAAACCCTGGTCAAAATGTAAAGATAAAGTCCCGTCTGTCATTTTGGTCTGGGTGAAAGCAGGGCCTTTAACCACGGCGGAGGCGGCCCTCTTTGGGCGGGTGGCAAAGATGACCTCTGCTTGGTAGGACGGCCATAATAGCATCTGTGCTCTGACAGTGTGTCATTACACACTATATTTACATGAAACACTCAAAACCAGAGGTGGTAGGTCACTATGTGAAGCTACGGGGGGTGAAGATGCTCTGGTGCACGTCGAACCGCACAACCTAGAGATGACTGAACATTATAGAACCGCTCAGCCTGTAATGTGGCCTGTTGTGCATTCTGATGGTTGTCAGGGCATGTTTTACAGCATCGTTACACGTCCGTAGGATTGGATTTATTCAACATCCATTGGATGTTTTATTTTGATAGCTAATTATAATATGTAGCCTGGGATAGTCTTTCATGTGGTCGAAGTGGAAAATGATGATGATGGTGCAATAAATGATGTGTGTGGCGGACAGACGGACAAAATGCTAGTTTGTTTCAGTTCAGCATAACTCAGAGTTGTTTGTCATTTTCTTACATTGTTGCAATAACTGAATGAGAAACTCCTTCCTGACAAACACTAACAAATCTGTTTCAAGATTCGCGGCTGTGGATCGTAAATGTGAATTTTGTAAAATTGAGGAAGAAACTATTATACCTATTATACCTACTATTATATTATCTATTCTGAGAGTGTCGGTTCTCTGTGGAATTCTGGAGGGAAAAAAAAGGGAAATTATGTAAATATTCAAAAGAATCACCAAATTGAATTAGAAGAAAAAATTACACACGATTGTCAATTTATTAATTCTACAGGGGAAATTTCATATCCATAAAGCAAACTTTGCTGAAGTGAATTTCGAAACTTTTGTGAATCTATCCAAATCATTAATATTAAGAAAACTATCTATAAAGCTGATCTACTGCAATATTTTAAGGAATTATAATTATAACGCCTAAGCCCATCTCATCTTGTCTTTGTACTTTATGTTTTAATCTACTTTTCTAAATTTTATTTATTTGTGTATATGCATATTATATATATGTCCTTTATTTTTCAAGCTACTCTATAACATTCACTGAATAGATTTTTTTTTATTTTTTTTTTTTCTGATGCCAAATTGTTCAATCAATATTTAACATTTAACAAAAAAGATTTACCAATTGGTTTCTGTAAATAACATCCCAGAGTCCGGTCTAGACCTGCTTTTTTATAAAAAGCACAATGAGATAACTGTTATTTGGCGCTATATAAATAAAATTGAAATTGAAACCTTACCATATTTGCGTTATACATAGCAACAGTAATGACTGCTGGCACTGCTTTTGTCAATCGTCCCCTCGCCTCAGCCTTGCAGGGAAATCCTCCAAAGTTATCCTTTTTTAAGATCATTTTTGGGGCTTTTTTCCCTTTATTACAGTAGATAGGCATGAAAGGGGGAGAGAGATGGGGGGGTGACACGCAGCAAAGGGCCGCCGGTCGGATTCAAACCCGCTGCAGGACTCAGCCTACATGGGACGAAACGCTCTTACTGGGTGAGCTAGGGGTCGCCCCCCCCACACACACACACACACACACACACACACACACACACACACACACACACACACGCGCAGTGGATGCAGGAAAAAAACTGCAGAGATGTGCATGATTACATAAATTGAGGACAGCTACATTATTGTAGGTGCAGTGATAAATTAAAGTCCAATAAGGAGTTTATCAAACCGTGTGAGTGTGCGTCCCAGCCCAGGATAGGACATGATGCCTTTATGCTGGATTATCAAGGCGGGCCCCCCTACTGGGCCTACAGCTATGTCCACTAGTAGGTTATAATGGAATAGGACAGGATAGGCTCATAGAGACACAGCCATTCCTGTTTTTCACCTTTATGAGGCAAAAGTAAAAAGCTGGTAATAAGTGACAGTGGGGGGTGGTCCAAAAGTTCACTTCAGGCCCTGGTGATGAGCTCAGGCAGCATGACGTCAGACTGAGCAGTTTTCCATGTGCAGCCCCCACATCTCTCCATTAGTGCATGTATAGCTACTGAGCATGTGTGTGTAATTCAGGCCTGTGTGTAATAACAACAGAGTGAAAACAATGTCATTTCCTCTTGCGGGATTAACAAAGTATACATTATTATTATTATTATTATTATTATTATTATTATTATTATTAATAATACATGACCCGTTACAGCGTGAAGCAAGAAAGAGATGCAGCTGCCACAACACTTGGAAAAAATAATGTTTTTAACGTTTCTCCAAAATGTCACACGTACATTTACAGGATAAAATTCTTATGTATCGTTTTTGTAATGTAACGGAACTCAGACTTACATACTGTAAGACATGCTGTAAGACATACTATAAGACATACTGTAAGACACGCTGTAAGACATACTGTAAGACATGCTGTAAGACATGCTGTAAGACACGCTGTAAGACACGCTGTAAGACATGCTGTAAGACACGCTGTAAGACACGCTGTAAGACATACTGTAAGACATGCTGTAAGACATGCTGTAAGACATGCTGTAAGACATACTGTAAGACTTGCTGTAAGACATGCTGTAAGACACGCTGTAAGACATGCTGTAAGACACGCTGTAAGACATACTGTAAGACATGCTGTAAGACATGCTGTAAGACATGCTGTAAGACACGCTGTAAGACATACTGTAAGACATACTGTAAGACATGCTGTAAGACATACTGTAAGACATGCTGTAAGACATACTGTAAGACATACTGTAAGACATGCTGTAAGACATACTGTAAGACACGCTGTAAGACATGCTGTAAGACATGCTGTAAGACATACTGTAAGACATACTGTAAGACATGCTGTAAGACATACTGTAAGACACGCTGTAAGACATGCTGTAAGACATACTGTAAGACTTGCTGTAAGACATGCTGTAAGACACGCTGTAAGACATGCTGTAAGACACGCTGTAAGACATACTGTAAGACATGCTGTAAGACATGCTGTAAGACACGCTGTAAGACATGCTGTAAGACATGCTGTAAGACATACTGTAAGACATGCTGTAAGACATGCTGTAAGACACGCTGTAAGACATGCTGTAAGACATACTGTAAGACATGCTGTAAGACATACTGTAAGACATACTGTAAGACACGCTGTAAGACATACTGTAAAACACACTGTAAGACATGCTGTAAGACATACTGTAAGACATGCTGTAAGACACGCTGTAAGACATGCTGTAAGACATGCTGTAAGACATGCTGAAGCTAGACAGGACGAATGCTTTTTCCTTCCTCGTGATGAGGAGATCACAACAACGAGCCTTTGTTGGACTTTGAAAGGAAGCCATTTGAGTTTAGTTCTTTGTACTGCAGCCAGTTCTTCACTGTGAATTGTGTGGCTATAGAAAAAAATGATGAAGTGTATGTGATACAAATCTTTTTTTTCTTTTTCTTTTTCTCTACACGGAACCATCTGAGAAGCAGTTTTTGAAAAAAAGGGCGAGCACTTTCAAAGAAACACTTGGCAGTTGATTCGACGTCTGTCTGTCTATCAAACTCTTGCAGAAAGCATTCGAGAGAAGAGCGAAAAGAGCTTCGAGAAAGCCTTCGATGCCGTTCTTTGCTCTCCGCTTCAGAATGCAGCATCTATGCTAACCAAAGCTTAGATGGGGCCCAAAAAACCAAGACCCGACCTGGGCCCGACCCGACCCGGGCCCGACCCCGACCCGACCCGACCCGGGCCCTGCCCGACACATTGACCTTAATTTTGAGCCCCAGCCTGAATTAAACCTGACAATTTTTGAATGCGTGGGCCGTTATAACTCATCCTCAACTCCAATTCAGAGTTGTATGAACTACAGAAATCTGTTTAGGATTATCTTAATGAATAATATAGTTTTTTTGTGATTGTTGGGGGACAAAAATCCTTGACTCTGCGGAACATTTCCTTAAAAAAAATGCGGGATATTTATGCAAATTTTGCAATGAAATTGCGGGAAAACTGCTGTTTGATGAAATCACAGTTGGGCATTCTTTGTCGTAATTACGTCACTTCATAACGTTCCCATGGCAACGGGGAAAATGGCTGCTCTTGTGCGAAGTACCATTTTTTTTTTCAACTTTCTGCTAAGATGTATGGGACTTTTTTTACAACGAAAATGCGCGTACTATGAAATCAATTTTGCATGAAAATCGGCAATTTATGCGGCAAAAGTGCGACCCTGCATAGGTATAGGTACTGAGCATGTGTGTAGTTCAGGCCTGTGTGTAATAACAACAGAGTGAAACATTCTAATTTCCCCTTGCAGGATTAATAAAGCATCCATTATAATTATTATCATTATTAATACATGACCCATTACAGCGTGAAGTGAGTAAGAGATAGTATGGAACGTATTTTAACGTATCTCTAAAATGTCTCACATGAGGCGTGTGAGTGGAGGACACGGAAGCATTTAGTAACTTTGTGGCCTAACTTGTGCAACTTTAATAATAATAATAACACATTTTATTTGTAATGCACGTTACATTTAAGACACACCTCAAAGTGCTACAGGTAAGATCATAAAAGCAAGATAAAAACATCAGTTTAAAATACATATAAATAGTGCAACGACGTTATTGCGAGGTTAAAACTCATAGGTTCTGCTAAAAAGAGATGTTTTTAGTCCTTTTTTTAAGGGCTTAATAGTCTGTGATTATGGCATAGCTTTCTCCCCAGCCAATTAGACTAATAAAGTAAAAAAAAAACACGAATGCTTGATCAAGGGCCAAATTTTCAACAGTTCAATGTCGCCCTCATTCTATCTACATTGTTGTCGCGCACACCTAGACCACGCCCCAAAGCTGCCAGTAGCTCCTCCCAGGATCCTGATTGGACGCGGTGGTTCGACACAAACGCATTACTTTTGGATTTTCGCGTCATCTTATGATGCTGCAATCGTCGCGTTATCTTGTGATATCATGAATCCTGCTGCTGTGCAAAACCGAAACTTATATATATATATATATATATATATATAGGGTTAGGGTTATGTTTAATATTCAGGCATGCATTCAATGTACTGTCTATAAACTACTGCTCTTATATGATGTGTGTAATTGCCTTTAAAAACACAAACTCCAGTGTGTGTCTTCTAGAATCACAAGGGACGGATGGAGAACACCGGCTGTTTTTACTCCATTTACCCAAAGCTTCATTACCCCATCAAACATTTACCTGCAAGCACACACACACACACGCACGCACGCACACACACACACACATAATGTATGCCGTGTACATTAGTTCACCGATGCGGTTCCTGCCCAGCATATAGTCTGGTGTTTGGGTTTCCAAGCTGTGGTCCACTGCCTCTTTAAGCCCAGCAGAGCACTCAGCTCTGAAACACAAAACACATGGAAATGCGCCTGACATTTTCCCTTACATAATGGATATTATGAATTTCTCTTCCTTCATTAGAAGCATCGGTGTCTTTACAACAAGCAAAAGGGGTGGTTTTGATTCTGACCGCTGGGGCTGAAAGATGGTTGCTAAGGCCGGGTGGTGAAGTTGAGGGAGGGGAAACAAAAACACTCTCGGTCCAACGGAGGTCATTTGGCCCGGCTGCCGGGCTTGACGTTTGCTGTTTGTGTACCAATCACATCCTGTCCGACACAGAGGGCAGGTTAGTGTCATCTGGCGTTAATGGTGCTAATTTGTGTGGCAAGGAAATCACTTCCAGCCCTAATTGGAGGGGTGTTGCATGTCGGGCTCGCACGCTTCTCATACTGAGAGTCTGTTTCGAGGTCTGAGATGATGTTCTGTTCCCTACTAAACAAGGCCAGCGATTCCATTCTCCAGCTTGGTGAAGGCAACAAGTTATTGTCTGTGAAAATTGATCCGACCCAAATGTGGACCATCTGTCCAAGTCTGACTGTGAGGGGAACACCAAGTCTGGAAAGCTCGCAGTTGATGTGTTGTAGACCCGAAATGGCCACGGGGACGGAGACGCATTCAGAAGTGCTGGGTGCAATGACGCATTCATTTCATTTTTGTCTTTCACGCAGGTCATGTTTTGAAAGACGCTGTAGCTTACTGATGGAAATGAATAAAAATGTCTAGAAAAATGTGATGATGTCCGAAGAAAGTCTTCAGAAAGCATTCGACATATGAGCCACTAAGAACCACTTGGGAGATGGTGCTGAGAAGTACATATCCTTATTTATCTGTCATTTTAATTATATATACAGTATATGTATGCATTAATGTATGTATATATTTTTTATTTTAATGTTTTACATGTTCAAATAATCTCCTCCTCCTCCTGTGTTCGGCTTCAGGTATCCATGTAGCATGTTGAAAATGTGACATGACGTGACGTCAGACTCAGAGAATAGAGACATTTTTGCGGATTTGTCGGCATCTGTCGCACAAGAATTATATGTGTTATGAACTATATTAATTTGAACTAAATTGAGCTGACGGGGACACTGTGAATCTGTATTTGCAACTAAGTACCCTTACATTTATATTGTTCCTGTTACTGTTTTCACTGCAATACATCCTGCTGCTACTGACATTTGCACTTGTCTTATAATAATTTTTGCACGTACTTTATATTCATACTGTTTCTCTTTTTACTTGTCTTATGTGTCAATGTAATCTCGCTCAACTGTATATTGTGAATGTGTAGTTGAATGACTATAAAGTCTGTCTAAGTCTTGAGCTTTTCAAGAAAAGTGGTGGGTACAAAATGACTCATGATGAAATGTGGTAGGTACGCGTCCCCCAGAACCACAAAAATAGAACCCACGAAAATAGAACCCACGAAAAAAGAATCTGCAAAAACAGAACCAGCAAAAATAGAACCCACAGAAATAGAACCTGCGAAAACAGAACTACAAAAACCGAACCCACGAAAACAGAACCCACAAAAACAGAACCAACGAAAATAGAACCCACAGAAATAGAACCTGCGAAAACAGAACTACAAAAACCGAACCCACGAAAACAGAACCCACAAAAACAGAACCCACGAAAATCGAACCTGCGAAAACAGAACCCGCGAAAACATGAAACACAATGAAAGTAGAGCTTTGTACTTGCCAAAGAGCGTTGTGTGGAATCAATCATGTTATTTTGGGTCGTTAAATAGGACTTTGATATAGGAAAACGAGTCCATTTGACCCGAGGACGACATGAGGGTTAAGCTGTGAACTTCACGTAATTTCATACTACAGTGTACTGTGGTATGAATATAAAGAAATCCTGAATCTTGAATCTTGAATCAAGCTAGGTAGCTAGTGCTAGCGTTAGCTAGGAACTTAAGGGAACGTCTGCCAGTTGTCGGTACTTTCTGTACTGCTGTACATGCAGATGAATGGCGGTAGTACCCCCTTTCCCCCTTTAGTGTTTAGCTTAGCACACAACACTGCCAATTCCACACAGCTTTAAATCAGATACTGGCACATGTGTGTTGTCCTTGCCTCTGGCTTGGGTGGGGGTGATTGATGAACTGAACTGAGTGGGGGTGTCCCACACCCCGTACTATGTTACCATCTAGGTTAAAACAAATAAAGATAGTTCATGCTTAGGTCTGGAGTTTCAGTTGGGAGTTATGTCCTCAAAGTTTTATAAGTATATTATATTTTATGTGTATATACAGTTACATTCGGTGTCATTTGTTAAATTCAAAATAAAGGTAAAAGAGTGTGGATGTGCTCTATCAGCTGGATCCACTGTGGTTCACCTCCAAACACTTGGAGGTCAAGGGTAAAATACTCATATTAAAAGCTTAAAAAGGCATAGAGGGAAAGATTAACATTCAGATTGAAATCATAACAGACTTTTTCATGTGCAGTGGTAGATGTTTTAACATTGCACAGTACTTATCACTACAGAGGATGTATTATAGCTACAGTTTGTTATAATATTATTAGCTTGCAATGACAGCTTCACCAAACCCTTAACACTTTTTTATTATGTTTATATTATATAGTCATAGTCAATATTTTATCATGATCCACTGCACTGTTCACTTTTCACTTGTTCACTTGTTCACTTTTTCACTAATCATCATAACACACAGTCTACAATAGTATCTCACCTTATCATGGTCATTGCGTTTCTGTGTGATTTTTAATTTAATTTTTAATTTTTTTTTGTTATTCTTAAGTATGTGTGATATGTGTGTAAATATGTGATATATGTGTGATATATGTGTGTGTGTTGTGTTATGGTTGTCTTGCTACTGGATGCCTAAAATTTCCATTGGGATGAATAAAGTATCTATCTATCTATCTATCTATCTATCTATCTATCTATCTATCTATCTATCTATCTATCTATCTATCTATCTATCTATCTATCTATCTATCTATCTATCTATCTATCTATCTATCTATCTATCTATCTATCTATCTATCTATCTATCTATCTATCTATCTATCTATCTATCTATCTATCTTCACCACGAGCTGGTTATTCTTCAAATCAAACTCAGAAATGTGCTGTTATGCTTTGAAATTGTTGCTGGTCACATATTTGAATAGTGAAACATGCTAGTCCGGGCTTGTGGCATGGCTTCCATTTTTCAGCCCTCCACGCGCTCATGTTTCAGAAGAAAAAAAAAGACAACAACCCACTTGTAGACACAGAGCACTTAATCCACTCTTGGTTCCCAGATGTGTCAGATGTGCCGTTGAGCGGCGGTGCTGAAGGATCTCAAGGAACGCTATTTTGCAGGGAGGGAAGAGAGGAGTCATAGGAGTTCAGTGAGGGTGAAATGTGTGAACAGTAAAACATTCACCTTCCTGGAGCCTGAGTCAGAGCACTGAGCTCTATCTGAGCTGGGAGCGAAGTAGGAGTGAATGACTGGTAATCTACTGACCCTGCACCCTGCTGAGATCACACTAGAGGAGTAAATTAGATTATGACCCTTCCGGTACTACTCACAGACAATAATGTGAACAACAATCTCTAGGAGTGCATGCCTTTACTGTCTGAGATGCTGGGATTATTGCAGAGTTGTGGGTGTAGCAGAAATCCACATATCTGTTATATCTGTTGAATGGGCTAAGACCTCCAAACGGTTTGCAATGCTATTTTAGACAAAAATTGCATCCCCAAGGTTTGCAGTTGCACTTAAACGTGCCCTGCCACATGTATTTCATGACTTTGGGGGAATGTCTGAAGTCCTACCATGGACTCTGTAACTTGGTTACCATGGTTACCTTGTTTCAAGCCATTCTAGCGTGGTATAGAAAGCCTGCAGGACGACTCAGCTCTCAGCTCCATTTGGGTCCAGTTCTCATTAATATTCAGTGATCTAAGCGGCTTGACTCTGATTGGCTAGCAGCTAGCCAACGAGAGCCTGGCTATCAGCATCCTTTACCCAGCTTATGAATAGTAGTGAGCTCAGGAAGCATGATGTCAGACTGACCAGCTGTTGTGATTGGTCTGATTTCTCCTCTTATTTCTTTGCAGTGGCTGGAGCTGACAGAGGAGGTAGCAGTTCATCTTCACATTCACCACATAACACGCACACATATTGACCTAACATATTATTTCAAAATGCAAGTAAACGGTTTTGTGTGACAGGGCACCTTTAAATAATGTGTCAGTTGAACAGAATTTTAGATCCTGGACATCCTGAGAACGTCTTTGTCATGCAGCACTAAATTTCCTAAGAGGCTTGTCAAATGAAATTGAATCTGGCATGGAATTTTTACACACACACACACACAAACACACACACATACACTTTTAAGTAAATTCCACATAATTGCCTGGGGATATCTCATAATCAGGGCCAGCCGGAATCTGTGGACTCAAAATATTCTGCAGAATTTTCTGCAGAATTAAGATAAAACACAGAATGTTAACACATCTCCACCCCATCAGACAAAAAACCTCCACAAAACTCTGAAAACACATCATTTGGGTCTGCTTATAATATATATTAGCCTAATAATGATTTCCATTTTGTCAGGGAATGTGTCACATAGAGAAATATGAATGCACTGCAACAATCGTGGATCATATGTTCATTTAATTTAAGAAGAGCACTCATTTATGAATTCAATTTTTACACTCTGTAACATTTATATCGGTGTGACGGCAATTTAGTCTCCGGGGGTAACGGCCAATATGTTGGGGACTCCGGTGTAGCCAGTGGATAGAAACACAACTCCAAATGTGTCTGATGGATGTGTAAATAGAAAAACTGTAGCATAGGAAGCCATTTACAGCTTGATCTGCTATCCAAGTATCAAAAAAAGTATCAATACTGCTTTAAAATACAAATTATTACTATATACAGTACATGAATTATTTCTTGCACTTGTTTCCACTGAAATACTTCAATTACTTCGATCCAGTGACATGAACGGTTACCATGGGAACTGGAACAATGTCACATTGTTGCAGCGTTGCTAAAACCTGAAACCAGTTATCGTAAATGAGCCGTTGGAAAACAAGAGGAATGGCCGTCTTCTCCTATCTGATTGTCCTTCATTGACAGTGTGACCTGTACGGCCTTTTAAAACCACAACCCCCCACACGTTCACTTTCTCACAGCTTGCGACCGAACCTCCGACTCATTAAACTGTTGTTTCAATGAAACAGTCGCACACAAAAACGTCCCCTTTTCCACCGTTATATTTGCATTTATTTTCCATGACTTTCTGTCTAAATGTTTATAATTTTCCATTTGGAAGCTTTGTTTTTGTTTTGGTATATTTAGCCATTGCTCGTTCTGGGCTCAGTGCCCGCCTGACGGACAGTCTCTAATTAGCACAGCAGAGATACATATTTAGAGCTGCGTGGCTTTGGAGACTCTCTTTATTTAAGTCACCAGGGAGAACAATGGAGGAAACAATGGCTGCCTGCAGCATGCACGGTTTTCACATCACTGACTCAGGACAGATCCTTTCATTGTGACAGTCCAGTTCAAATTGAGATACTGTAAAACAAACCCAGAGGCTAAAGTTTATTTTCTTTGGTGAGAAAGACTTGATTGTTCTGCTGCAGGGCTTTACACACAATATGAATGGCTGTGGTACCGTGTCTGGTAAGGATTTAGCTTAAGTAAATGTTTTTGGCACATTGGTTGCATAAATAATAATGAATCATAGCTTAAATGATGAATATTGTGGCTGCTTGTAATTAAGACAAGTGTATGTTCCCCCTAATCATGGGTAAGACGGGTGATTTAAGGCATAGTAATAGACATTTTGGGAACAAACTATTTTAATCTCCCTGTGGCAGTGCTGATAAGAGGAAGCCAATAGCTGTTTTGGGTTTGGGTCCATCATAGAGGCAGGCTTTTGCAGGAAATGTGGGCGCGGCCGGCAGACATTTCCCTTTGCTCCCCACTGAGGCTCCTTAACAAGTCAAACTTCAATCAACGCCTGTACGCATTCACTTGTCTGCGGTTCACAAATGAGTAAATGAGTTAGCAGTAGGGGACTCCACTTTCACTGCACTATAATTTTGGGGAATTAATTCACATCAATTTGAGTTTTTGTGATAACTGCATGGCAGCTGTGCAGTAAATGATACCCCAAAGAAGAGCCTACTGTAGATTTCACTCTGGAATAAAAGGCAGTTAACCCTACAATGCAATGTGTAGATGGCTGCATGGCAACACAATTCTTCATTGAGCAGTTTCTCATTTCTCTCTTGTTTCTTGTTTAGTTACTCCTTCAGGAGTTTGTTGGGAAATGACTCAAATTAGATGAATGTGTATTGGTTCTAAAGAAAACTAGAACTGCAAGCAGTTATGACGGGGTCCAAGCCTCCCCGGCGAGGATCCCAAAGCGGATCCCAGAGCGTAACGGTGGGGAGGCAAACATCAGGAACTATTGCAAGGTGTGAGCTGGAAGCTCTGTAGTACATTGCCATTGCAAATATCCCATTTACCTTGATTGAGTTAAAGGGCCACAACTCATCTACATTGACTCCAGTGCCCTCTAATGGCCGATGGTACAGCGCCTCAGAGCAGCATGCCAAACAAGGATCACAAGTTTCATGCTGATAGCAAGTACTACAGCTGAGGAATTGGTATTGAGACTCAGAGAGGCATGACGAACAATAATCTCAGGTTTTGTGTTGATAGCATTTTCTTTGGCTGACTTCCTGCGCCAGCTCAGGAAGCTCAACCTGCCTAAGGAGCTGCTGGTCCACTTCTCCACAGCCATCGTCCAGTCTGTCCTCTGCACGTCCATCACTGTCTGGTTTGGATCTGCCACCAAAAAGGACCGGAGCAGACTACAACGGACAGTTAGGACAGCAGAAAAGATCATTGGTGCCAACCTGCCCTCCGTCCATGACTTATCCTCCTCCAGAGTCAGGAAACGGGCAGGAACCATCACTGCAGACCCATCTCACCCCGGACACAACCTGTTCCAGCTTCTATCTCACTTATTATTTATTATTTACTCATCATTCCCATTCTCATATCTCACTTATTATTTGTTATTTATTCATCATTCTCATTTCCTAATGTTCATACTGTTCATATTGTAATATAATAACATAATACTATCCCAGTATCCTATCCACTATGCTCCACATTTAAATAATTTTATTGACCTCTTCATTGCACTCATGCCTCTATATTGTTTCTGTTTATAGTATGTATATATTAATTAGTCCAGTTTCTCTTTTTAAAGGAATCTACATGTATGTGTGTGTGCTCAAATATGGTTTCTGGAAAGAAAATAAAGGATAAAATTACTTAAAATTACTAAACAGACATTAATTAAGAAGTTCCCCATACTTTTAGGGCACATTGACCAGGAGTCATTCTTGATGCTTCCTATCTCAAACATCTCTCTCAGATGAGGCCGAGGATAATTTAAATGTCTTGCTGCTTGTCTGCCAAATCTCTTTCTTCATTTTCAATTATGTCGCCATCCACGTTACCGCCATCAAGCTGCAATGAATCTGTCGAGTCGTCTTGTAATGGTGCGTTAAGTGCAACGTATGTTCCCATCCAATTAGATTGACGTGAAAAATAATAACGGTAACTCCACTGAAATTATTTGAAACTAAAGTAACGAGCCAATTTTGTAAAATGTAAGGAGTAGAAAGTACTGATATTCGTGTTAAAATGTAAGCAGTAAAAGTAAAAAGTCTGCACAAAAAGTAAAAAATATTGGAAAAATCTACTTGGGTACAGTCACAAAGTATTTGTACTGTTACTTCCCGTCTCTGCTTGTGGCGAGCATTCCCAAGATATCTGCATTGAGAGACTGATTGTCAATAAGTCCACATGGGTGGGTCCCTTATGTCTTAATAAAGGTATTTTATCAAACTGACTCAGATTTTCAGGATTTCTAAACTCAACGCAATTGACTGTGTGGTGATCATTCCTTCAGTCCTACTCTATCAGTACTGATACAAAAAGCAAGTTGTTGATAGAGCTCTTTACAGCAATGCACCTTAAGAAAAGCTACCCTAACCCGATGTGCATACATTTTTAAAAACAGGACTAAAGGTCTAGAACTGTACTCCCTGAGGCTTAGGCCTAGCGGAGCTTTGAGATCAACGCCAGCATGCTTACAATGAAAAGACCGACATTTTGATGCTGAGAGACTATAATGTATAAACACAAAATATCATAATATAATAACAGAAGCGTTGTGTCTGATGATGGCACTACAGGAGAAGTAAAGGGGTCACCCAAGTTATCTGGACACCATGGATATCTGTGCCATATTTCATAGCAATCCATCCAATAGCACATTTCCGTCAAGACCGCAAATGTCCACCACGGAGAACATGTGTCAATCCATTATGTAAATCTCCAAAATGTCGACCTCTTGATGGCTCTAGCTGAAAAGTGAAGGAAAGTTACTATGAATCATCCTGATGAGGAAATGGATGTCTGTGCCAGATTCAATGGGAATCCATCCAATAGTTTAGTCTGGCCAAAAGTGGTGGACCATCACTGACATTGCTGTTCCTACAATAGCTGCTGTTAACATGGTTGAAAAGAGTCACAAGGACAGTTAGACCTGAGCCAAAATCTGGTCAACCCCAACAGAACCAAATAGAGAGAGAAAACGAACACTGGCGCCCATTATTAGCCGTCAGGGATTGAAACACGGCTTCTGCTGGTCTTAGCAAGTATAATTCGTACCCGGCCGTAGTCAGGTCTCAAGTCAATTTTAGCTAAAATATGTGTTGGGTGTGTGTCTGTGGACTGAAACGTCAAATAAAGTACTCAACCATTAAATCGACAAAGGCTAAAGAATTAACCGGATGAACCAGTCCAAGCCAACCAAGAAAATGTCGTACCAGCACCTTTAAAAATCTTGAAAGATAACTGCACTATTACCAAGCCACTAAACCTCCTGGTCAACATGTGTTTTCATCCCTGACTGAATGAATTTGTCCGTGTTGACCCGCTCCCTTGATATTCTTCTATGTTCCCCGTCACTCAGCAGACGCCGGCGCGGTCCAGATGTGGAGGTGGAAACAGGGTGGTAATTAGGGCAGAACTTGCTCTGATCTCCTTTCAAAGGCACCGATTCGCCACAGACACCTTCTCTCCCCCCCAACACCCAGCCACTGACCGGCCCTACACCCAAGGCAAATATTTGGGGAAACACACACACACACACACACACACACACACACACTCACACACACCTTCTACTGATCAGTCCTTCATCGGACTCTGTTATTCTAACTCTAAACCCAAGCCCCCATGATTATTATCTGCAAGATCTTCAGTTAGATGACTTAATTAGATTAGATTTTTAATAGGAATTATACAAATTGGAAAAGAATTGACTTGGAAAATGTGACATCCAGATATTTTTAAGCTGTATAAGCTCCGCCACGTAGTGGTGGGGCTTAGGGATGGAAATATTGGTGTGTTGGTCTGACGTTAAGTTAGACCCTTTATGATTTTGTTGATTACCTGACTTTTCAAGCATGTGTGAGCAAACACACATACTGTGCTAATGTTTGCACTAAGCTCAAAGCAAAGCTGAGGAACGAACAGCTGCTTTACATCACAGTCGGTGACAACAGAAACACGGTCCCAGCCTCCGACTTTTGTTTTTGTTCTTGCATTTTTGTGTTACCACCATGGATTGTAAAAAAAAAAAAAAAAAAAAATTGGATGTCACCCATTGGTTTTTGGCTGCCATTTTGAAGCCAGGGATCAATTATTATGATTATTATTTTATTTTTAGATAAATAGGACCATAATTTACCAAATTGATATCATTAAAGAAGACTTAAAACTAGTGATTGAGGCCATAAATCCATTAGGAAAATGTCTCCTGAGGTAATTTTTTCCTAGACTTCTATATGCAATCAGACTTCAGGAAATTAGATATAGTGCCGGTGTAACCATAGAATTAATGTTTCCAGTTTATGGGCTATCAGTTTTCAGCCTCAGAATAGCAACGTTAGCAATATTCTGATCATATATTTTTACACCAATAGGTCAAAAATGCTACTGTTCAACAATAGTAAAAGTACTATAAAGCTAATGACCAAATTCAGCTACTTCAGCTGTACTTTGAGACTTAATGCTAAGATACTGTACCATATGAAGTTATGTCACTACCATACTAAATTTTGCAAGCAAAATCAAGCATTTTAAGATGATTGCTAGCATGCTTGGTAGTTAGCATCTGATGCTAATCACACACCACCCTCCGGGCTGAGGTTTACATATTTTTTGCCTGCAGGACCAAGAATTTCGGGGTGTCTCCTTAACAAAGATGTCATCGAAGATTCAGTGTCTCCGGAGATGCTTGCCAGCTGGATTGGCTGGCATCAATACCTCTTGAATGAGGACATCTTGTTGGGATCCTACATGCAAGATGATTATTCAGCTGAACCAGGCAAAGCAACGCTCGCCAGTTCATCGCTCTAGGTGCTGAAAGAATGAGAATGGAAGCAGATGAGAATTCGGGATTGTGAATGTGAATGTAAAAGCCTAACCAATGATGGTGCTCTGCAAATTAGCTCCAACCAGATGCTCTTTCTGCATGACATCTTTTGCATTTGTTTTTCTTATGTGATGTGTATATTGACCCTGGAAACTATTTACATCATTACAGCTAATCAATGTGTTTCATTCATGACCAGTGTTGGGGTTAACACGTAATCTGATTACAGTACGCTTGGGGTGGGGTGGCAGTAGCTAAGTCCGTAGGGAGTTGGGTTGGGAACCGGAGGGTCGCTGGTTAAAGTCCCCGTACGGACCAAAGTACAGAGTGGGCACTGCCAAGGTGCTCTTGAGCAAGGCACAAAACCCTCCTTAACTGCTCAAGGCGCCTATTCAGCAATCACAGCCCACTCACTCTGACATCTCTCCATTAGGGCATGTATATGACCTGAGCATGTGTGTCTAAGTGTGTAGTGTGTAATAACAGAGTGTAAATTGAAATTTCCCCATAGGGGATCATTAAAGAGTATAAGTTATAAATTACTGTAATCAGATTATATTATTATTTTTATATAACACATTGCCATTCAGTAATCATTACTTGCATTACTGGTTCTTCAACTATCTGCATAACGTGAGGAGAGAATAACCAATCTAATGTCCGTTATTGTGTGTGTTTGCGCCACTATAACACTTGTAGACGACACAAAAATGTCAGAGCCACCACTTGATACATCTTTTTTAGGGGTGGAGGTATGCCCATTACTTCAAATTAGTCACGCGAAAGGACCAAAAGTTGATTGTAAAGTGTAAATTGTGCCCAACAACTGTCCACCTCCACAAACACAACATCCAATCTAAGCTAGTTGCTACGGACCCCGGACCCGGAGACGCGGATGAAAAGAGCACGTTGCCGACACCTGCCAAGCAGCCAAGACTTGATTTTTATAGCAGGTTAACAAAGCAGAGATAAATAAGCTCGTGGCAGCATACATAGTAGAGGAACTGTTGCCTGTTACGACAGTGGAATCGCCGTCTTTCCGAAATATAAAGTGCAAAATACAGATAATGAGGAGAAGATGGCTGCTTTGTTGAAAGTATTAAAGAGCAGTGTGACAAGCATAATAGAGATATCTTGTGTATGTCCTTATTATAATAAGGGTCTGTGTTGATCTGGTAATATTGTACATGAGGTTTCACTGTATATTATTATTTGGCAAGTAAGGTATGGTGCATCTTAGGTGATGTTATGGCATAATTCAAAAGTTATGTAACTAGTAACTAATTAATTTCAGCAGTGAGTGATGAAGTACAGCAAGGCATTACTTTTTTTTAGAGAAACTAGTAATGTGTAATCTATTACATTTTTGAGTAATATCCCTATCACTGTTGACACACAAAGTGGACATGAGCTTATTATCAGATTTATCAGTGAAATTCTAAATAAATTCGAGCCATTAATCAGTTGTCCCTTAGAGAAATTGACTTGATTTCCATGTTAAGTTGGCTGTACGTGCACTTATACACGGAATGTGTCTATGATACCTTGCAATGCCTGATGGGCACTCACTGCTGTTTCCTGTTTCCTCCGAAGCAGAAGCACAAGAGCCAAGCCTCATCATCGCATTAGCAACAAATCCCTGCTGAAAGAGAATCCTGATCTGAATGGGCTCACACACACACACACACACACACGCACACACACGCACACCCACCACAAACTCAAATCAAGCTCATTTTCATAATAATGTTCTCTGTTTATTTTTGTCATACCATTCAGATTCCAAATTCTCAGGTTTCTAGCATTTGGAACGAGGTGGTTGTGTTAAAAAATGTCTTGACTGACTTGTTTGGAATTACATTATAACCTCTGACAAGGAGCTGATGTGAGGTTATGTCTTTAGTTCTTTTTCTCTGTTTGTTGATTTGTCTGTTAGCAGGATAACAGAAAAAAAAAACTACTGGTCTGATTTCATGGTCATGAAACTCCTGGAAACGTGTAGCATGGGCCTAAGAAGCACCCACTGCATTTTGAAAGAAATCCAAATTAAGGGTGGATACACATTAGTTGTCACTTCTATTACGTTTGTACATTTGCATTACCAGACAGGGCATTTGTGCAGCATTCATGTGTTGAAAAATGAGCGGAAAATCACTTGTGTGTCAAAATGCCTGTGGACATATAGTCGCACTATGTGTCATGAATGAAGCCCATTGATTTCTGCCACCAGTCCCATCTGTCTGACGTTTCATTTCTTCATGTTTTTCTTTGTGTTCGGGGGTTTATCTGCCTTTTTACTCGGGTTACTTGCACTGAAGGCTGTTTCTCATCTTCCACATACCATGTTTGGCACACAGCTCAATACAGCTGAGCGTCTGCATTAACAGTATAACCCAGTGTTGTCTGTCCACTCTCTCCTCCTCTCTCCCTCCCTCTCTCTCCTCTGTCCTTTTTGTGATACCAGCTAACATTAAAACCAGCATACACTTTTGAAAATCTCTCTCTCTCTCTCAAACACACACACGAAGAAAAAACATGCACTTTAAATGAATGTGAATGTGCAGTGTGATTAATAGTTTGATTTTGTGGTGACATCAGTACTTTCCCAGCAATCTAGAGCGTCTTCGCAGAGCCCGCTATCCAAAAATGCATTATTCATTCAAGCAGGGAAAGGAAAATGCGACGTTAAAATATTGTCAGAACTCTTTACAACTAACTGAGAGAATAATGGGAACATATTTTTTTAAGATGCTTTATGATTTAGTTTTGTAATATTTTTTTTCCTCCCATAGATTTGTGTGTGCCTCCCTTGCAGAGAAGTTTCCCTTAATTGATTCTCAGCGCATTCCAACTATCTGCACGCCAAGCAGCCGACTGATTCAGAGTGCAGGTAAGATCCAGGAAATAATTCAGCGCTGTAGGTTCTTTTGGAGAATTTTTAGCTGAGACTTGGATCCGTATGCTGATCGTCCAGCTGGAGCAGCAGAGGAGCGTACAGCACCAGCTGAAGACAAACTTACACAGAAAAACCTGCAATTCAACAAAATAAAGTCTTGGCAAGATGATTAACCTGTGAGGTCACAAATTAAAGACAGCAACAGAGGAAAATTTGCAACTAGAAATGCCAAATCCCAGACTTAAAAACAGCCTCGCTTTGGCCACAAACAGACCAAATTGCAACATGATTCATTATTATCAGATTAGAATCATTGCCTTCATAATTTGGCAACCCCGTCAACATCAGTCTCCCATGACTCCTTCCCGACGGCGTTTTTTTTCTTTTCTTTTTTTAATTAAACCATTTTTCGAAGCCTGGTGGTAACACAGAATAAGAGGAGGCCAATACAGCTGCAGCAGGTATCCTGACTCACGCTGTATCATTCATACCTATTACTCACCAGACAGCCTGCGAGACACGGCATCGCCTTCCACTTTCACATCCCACAGGATGCGTTTCGCCCTGAGATCAACTGAAGAAAGATATGAAAACGGTATTTCAAATGTTTTTCTTATTTAACTGGAAGTAGTGATGAACATCAGCCATTTCTAGCACACTGTTCTTGCCTGGGGACTCTGTGGACTGCTCATCCCTGTTTAATTATTGTGTTTATGAGACCTTGAATAGCACCATGCTGTGCAGTACAGGGCGATATGGCTTTAAAGGGCATGGCACTGATTTAACTACACATGGTTGTTTTTTTTTTTATCCCTCTTTTCATCCCTAAATTACCATTTTGGCCATATAAAATATTGACTCAGGTCAGTCATAATCACAGTGTCTCTGGTGTGGACACTGACCTACACACAGCTTACATCGCCCACGGAGTTCAGCATATTATTTTCCTCCAAATATGTAGTAACGATACATCCGTGTGTCGTCTTCTTGCTCGTGATGCTTGGATGAGTGTAAACCGAGCGGCGTTTTATCGTGAGAGGTTTTGGTGTCACCTTCTCTATACTTGAAGTGCACCCTATCATTCAACCCCATTCCCAAGATCCCCAAGATTATATCATATGAAGCTGTATATAGCTCTCTTTCCTGTTTTGCATTGTGCTATATGCATCAACGATGTGCTACATCCTCTGTATATTATACTTGTGTTACGAGGCATGCAGGTCCAAACAAGAAGAAAACCCACATTTTATGGTAACAGCGTGCCTTAAAGTGACTTGCCTACAGTAGCTTTTCCCACACACACAGGGTTCAATATGGACCTCGAACTGCTCGGCCCTCCGGGTATGATCAAGCACGCAGGCAGCAGCCTGCACCCTGTGTGTTCCTCGTTCCATCCATGTCATCCCGTCTGAACCAGGCTGACAGCTTTGCCTTCACTTTCTCTATGATTTCGACCTCAGGATTCAACCATAAATTGGGTTCCCATGTGAAGGAAAAACGACATCCACCCTATGTTGATGTAACCCCTAATTACCATCGATGTTTTTCCATGGATTCCGAGCGAAATGTTGCACTGCAGACTACAGATGGACAGTATGTGGAATGCAATGGCAATTTGCATCACCGCAAATGTATTCCTAATTCCTAATGGGATTCTCAAGACAAATGCAGTCCCAATACTCTAGATGATATGATTATGATTACTTTATTTTATTTTTTTTTTTAAATTTTTAAATTTTTAAATTTTTAAATTTTTAAATTTTTAAATTTTTAAATTTTTAAATTTTTAAATTTTTAAATTTTTAAATTTTTAAATTTTTTCAAGCTCTCCATGTGTTTTTATTTTAGCACTTACCTGTTTTATCATGTAACACCTTGCACACTTTGCGCAAATATAAAGTGCATTACAAATTAAATGTATTATTATTATTATTATTATTATTATTATTATAATTGTCTACCAGATTTTAGTGCAAACCTACATCCTTCTCATCAGCCTGAGTTTTAACATTATCTGTATTATTGCACTCAACAGACTGTCCCAAAAAACAGAGAGAAGTAACACGGGTCAAAGACCTTTTCAACATTCTGAATTCATTGTTAATTTGCTTTTTCAATTTATAGTTTACTGTCCAGTAATTCATCTTTTTTGTTACCTTTTTAATCTATTGGTGATGTCTTGACTATATGAAATGTTAAAGGGGTCGCCTAGTGATTAACAGACTAACCGCCTGACACTGTAGTTCCCCTCAGCCGTACGGAGCATTTAAGCATTGTTCAGCTATTTCTCTTTTTTTTTTTTGCAGCCTACAATTTTGTTTTGGTTCAATTTTTCATCTCTCAGCAACCTTGTTTCCTGTCAGAGCAGGTTGCTACAGCTACATTCCCACTGCATGCTACCTGCCAAGAACAACAGATAAAAATAGCAACTAGCTGGTGAACAAAGTGGAGCATTTAGCAGTGAATGAGGATAGGTAATAGATTTGTAGATTTATTTATTTGATTAGGACAATGCACATTAATCAACATTTCTGTAAATGCGCCAGTGTTAGCCAGTCGGCTAATTTTCAACTGTAGTCCTAGTTACCCAGCATGCATGTGTTGCATGTCTTACATATAATATTGCACTTACATTCATTATGAGGTCCGAAACTCAACTTTAAACAAATCAGACTTGAGCATTCATGAAAAGGACTCAGATGTGGGATGAAGTTTCTGACTCTTTTTTACTTTTCCTATTTCGGGCTTCAATGAAAGCCCAAAATAGGTCAGCCTGCTGCCATACAGGGCTGATGTTCTTTTAGGGGTAACACCCTTTACTTCACCGACGTGAAGCAAAAGGTGAGAGAGAAGAGGGGATGCACATAAGCGTCTTAGCTGAAAACAACATCACTCTTCTTCTATTTGAATTACGAAAAGTAAGTCCCATCTCAAAGCATTGTTATGCATTTCATTCTGCTAATGACAACCCAATAAAAACGGGTCTGCAATCAATTTGGGGTCACGACCCCAACCTTGGGAAAGACTGGGGTTACGAGAGGTCTTTTGAGTAGATATTTGATAGGGAGTGCTGACACCTGAAGTGATAAGGGGGCGTGTTTGTGTGACGCTAATTAACCTACATTGCAGGTGTTGGAAAGAGATTCATTTTAACATTTTTATACTTCAGGAAACGTTAAACCAGATGCCTTCCACACAGAGAACATTACTGAAGACAAAGACGCTGAAAGACTTCATGCTTTACCACAAAACAAACTTTTGTAAATACACCTTTAAACCTGAAATACGACCACAAGGAAGAGCAGAGCTGGCCGGCGAAGACGCCCGATAGACCCATAGAAGCCGTCTTCAGAAGCAAAACCATGCAGATTGTGGGTGAGTCAGTTCAACACAGCACTACCCTCTAGAAGTAGGAAAGACATCCACTATCCAGGCAAGTTAGTCTCATCCTTACGTTGAATGCAACACATAGGGAAAATGAGACAGAAGGATTAAAGTTAGCTTTTAGTAGCTGTGTTCCTTT
>JABXJD010001262.1:0-99486 GCA_013375575.1 Percina caprodes | reverse complement strand
AACCGTCTATATCCACGATTCCATTTCAGGGGATTGTCCGCCGGATGTCCATTACCTTCCTTTTTCTTTGTTTTGGCATTCTAAACTTCGGGTGATTTCTGAGGACTATGGCTGCTCCTCAGATCTCTGCAGGGTAAATCCAGACAGCTAGCTAGACTATCTGTCCAATCTGAGTTTTCTGTTGCACGACTAAAACAACTTTTGAACGTACACGTTCCACCAAAACAAGTTCCTTCCTGAGGCTAATTTGCAGAGGAACCATCGCTAGGTCCTTCACTTAGCAGGCCCCGAGACGGTTGTGATTGGACTGAAGAAAGGCCAATAAGTCAGAGCACGTCTCTGTAGACTATCCAGACCCTCCTCCGCAGCACTGTGGAGGAAGGTCTGGCAATGCAAAGCTGCCCAAACCACAATCAAATCACAAAGTTTCCCTGATCAACGCATTTTCATGAACGGGTTTGTACAATATCATATGAAAACTTATGCATAACAATATGTATGATATATACGAATTAAGGATGACCACCAGTATGTCAAGTGAAAACTGGTCAGATGAAAGTTACATTTAGCGGCCTTTACAGTTACATTTAGCAGAGAAAAGGTGACTGTGAGCTACCGGTGTGAATCTTCACTTAGTCTCACTATTCGATTACGATTATCCTGTCAAGTATTTGATTCAACATCACAATGCATCCCGATGTGTCACCTCCTCAATATTATTACATATTGCTACACATGGTTTTCATCAACAAATTCAAGCAGTCAGATATATCTGAACTCCCTTTTTATTTTATCTGCTCTTAGAAAAGACGTTTCCTGAATGTAGCGGCGTCTGAACGGCCGTTTTAGTTAAGTTTAGCCGAGAAAAGGCGATTGTCACGCTGCGACGACAGATGAGTTTAGTCACCAAAACGACTTAAGGTTCTAAACAACGATTGTGGTTTGGGTTAAAACACCGGTCCCCTTATGTAGTTCCGGGACACAAACACCCCGTTTCCTGGCTGAACGTCTTGTGTTTCCCCCTTCTCACGAAATCCACTCCCCTGCTTAAAAGTGCTGTTGGTCATAATCCATCTATCCAACTTTGCGTAGCTATATGTACAAATGGTTGATGACAATAGCCTGCCCTGAATGATGTTTTACTGTAGATGCAATAGGAGCCATCAGTAGATGCCTGTATTCGTTTTTCTAGAAAGCACAGACAAACACTGTATTATAGCTGCAATGCCCTGTGCACACAGTAGAACAGTGACTCAAAGTTGAACTGTAAAGTACTTGAGAAAGATTTAATGGATGTTTCTGGACAGTTTGAGTTCAAATCTTTCATTCAAAGTCCCCAGATGTCAGTAATGAAGATGGTTAATTATGTGCCACAGTGACAGATAGAAATGATGGCCAAAAGTGTAAAGCTGACACTCACAGAACACACCATTCAGTGCTGCAGGGCACTTCTCTCTGGTTTTGTAGTCTAAACACACTGCTCGCAGACTTTAGCCAGACCTGAGACATGACAGACACTTCTCTGACTCTCTTTACCCACACACACACACACACACACACACACACACACACACACACATTCCCACGAGGAGACGGTGTGGCTTGGCCAGCCATGCAGCAACATAATCACACATCACCATTGGACTGTGAAAAAACAATACACATTGGAGGAGGCCTGTGCAGTAGCTCTGTTTACTGTTTCTCCAAACTGTGCAGTCCGGCTATTCATCGTTTCTCACATCGGATGGTGTGTGTGGTCTGTGGGTTCTTTCTCTGCACTGTGACGCTGAATGAAAAAGGCTGATTGCTTAGACTTAGCTTTAATGAAGAAGAAGGGGTCAACGTGGATAAACTTCAGTGTGGGGACTGTGGGAAAATGTCCGATAAGACTTATCTCCATGTGTATGGTCAGTGATGGAGGACGACCCCCACTAAAGCCAAGACCTCAGTTTTATCAATGACACATTTAAGCAAACCTCCATATCTGACCTCGTGGCTCCACCATACGTCTCCATTCTCCGCCAAACGAGCAGAGGCGGAGTTCATTGATAGTGATGTGACTCAGAGACCGATCCTTTAGGCCAGATGTTGCTTCTTGCAGGGACAGCCATTTGTATATGATTTATATATGTTTTAAACATGTTTGGGGAAATCTTGGGGAATTTGGCCTGAAGGAGTTTATGTGTTTATTAGTATCTTGGGACCAGAGATGGGAAGTACAAATACTTCGTTACTGTACTCAAGTAGATTTTTCAGTTATTTTTACTTTACTACTTATTTTTTTGGCGACTTTTTACTTTTACTTCTTACATTTTAACACGAATATTGGTACTTTCTACTCCTTACATTTTACAAAATTGGCTCGTTACTTTAGTTTTGTACAAAAGGTCGTCTATCAGGTGTGATTGTGCGTGCATGTCGGGGAATAGCGCGGACACACACCTCGCACCGCGGGCGGGCGTGCACGCCACACGGAGAAAAAAGTGAGAGAAAAGAAAAACAAACTAGCTGTCTGGAGGATAATCAGCTGAGATTGTGTGTGTGCGTCTTTGAGAACTGTAAGTCATATAACTGATGTTGTCAATTCATTTAAGCCTGTTGTTGTATTGGACTGCAGTTCTTGCAAATTTTAAAGTTAGCTTGTTTGGGGTCTTCACCGGTTAGCTAGGTTACACCTGTTACCAAGGTTACACCTGGCTGTTTATTCGATAGAATGGCGATTGTTGAACGTCCTTGCTCATTAAGATAATGTAATTAATAGTGGGTTTATTGTCATTATTTATTAGCATTTTTGATTCCTATGCATTGTGTATGCCAATTGGAAGGTTGGTGGTGCAATCCTTGGCCCTGCAGTCCCATGTCAAAGTGTCCTTGGGCAAGACACTGAACCCAGTGTGAATGTGTGTGAATGGTTCCTGTAGGATGTAAAAGCGCTTTGAGTAGTCGTTAAGACTAGAAAAGCACTATATAAATACAACACTTTTAGCCTTTACGATTTTATTTATTTCTTTTATTACCGCACACAGCCATAGCAGATCTACCCCCCCCCATGTTTATACTGATGCTTGATTGTAATAAAGCATCAACAGAGAGAAGTAGTCTCCGTCTGTGTTTTAACAGACACACCTGGGATGAAGTTGGAAACCAGAATCAGCTTTAAATCCAGTCCTAATCTAGTCCTCACTAAGTTTAAAATAATTTCAGTGGAGTTAGTTATTATTTTTGTATCATCAATACCAAATTGAATCTAATTGGATGGGAAAATACACACACTTCTCACAGAATCACACTTGAATTCATACCTTGCTACTCGGTCAGAATCTTATTAACCTGGAGTCCCAGTCTCTGTCACAGTAAACAGGCTATATGTTTTATATATGTTTTAGGTCTATTGGCAGACAGCCATTTAAAATGTAGCCAATGCCATATAAAGAGCCTTTTTTCCATGTCCACTGTAGTTTCTCAGCGTGCTCTCTACTCTTCTGTCTGGTCCAGGTAGCTTTGTCATTCGCAAGGCTACTTTTACTTTTATACTTTAAGTAAATTTCAAAGCCTCTACTTTGTTACTTTTACTTGAGTAAAGAAGTTAAATCAGTACTTCTACTTTTACCAGAGTATTTAACACAATTATCTGTACTTCTACTTGAGTACGGGAAGTGAGCACTTTTGCCATCTCTGCTTGGGACCTTGCTCTTAACTTCAGAAAGAAAAAAAACCTTCAGTTTGTAACACAGGCTTGCCTCTAAACTGACATTACCCTGGTGACATCACCTCAACTTCACCAGGATTAAATCTCATTCACACTATTATGTTTTTGTTTTAAAATGCTACGCGGCTTTTCCGAGCCCCTGAAAATGGAGACGTTTGGAAACAAGAGTGATCCCGTTTAAGTTTGAAAACTACGGGATTGGATTTTAGTCTAGACGGGCAGAAACAGACTCCCACGTTCGCTTCCTGACTGATCAGTCACGATATGTCCTTCCCTGATTCATCCCACCACATCCCACATGACCCTTTTCTAGAAGAAAACAAACAACCTCAGCCTTGACTACAGGTGGTTACTTCAACATGGATAATAAATGACAGCCGTTTCTAACCTTGTTGGTGATGCTAGCAGCTGTGGAGCAGTTTAATTATGCAATTTATAACACTAGTACTGCCTGCATGTGCCAGAGGCAAGCTATTATTATTATCATCATCACTACAGTACTGTTCAAAACCTTCTGCGTATTCAAGACATCACAAGTGAGACATATGTTGCAAGGTTAGAATGGTACAGTCCACTACTGGGGTGTCTGAAATCATGATTTCAATACATTAATATGTTTTGAGCCCCCTGAACGGTAATTTTTTTTTCGTCTTTTGGGGTTGTCTACATCTTGTAAATGTTGGGGGTCATATCCTGTTTCCAGAGATTGTTTAAGTTTTAAATGAAAACGTACTGTAATAGTGAGGATGTAGAATCAGAGCCACAGATGACATTATGGAACTGTTACTAGAACTAACCACAGAGAATAAGTGGGCTTATACACCTGAAAGACTGGACCAAAATCTGGATCAAGGTTCATGTTTTTGTTACATGATCGGGGTAAGCTTTGGTTTTACACTGCAGTTATGCAAGCGCACTAAAGAACTACATTCTCTCTTCGTCACATGTGAGCCACGTCTCCCGACAGCTGTAATGGATTGGTTTGTAGACAGGCTTCCCCTTCCTCTTGTATCCTCTCTCTGTGTCGGAGTTTTGCCAACTAACTCCTGCTCTCCCCGTGCTGCCAAGTCTCTTTTTGTTTTGTTGTGTTGTTGAGAAGCAAGACACGAGAAGTCTACTTGGGGTTTGAAGACCTGCAGCATTTATTCAGAGACCAACTAAAAACCTACACTGTACATTTACTGACAGTTAAGTAAACTGCTGATGTATTCTCTGCTCTGATAGCCGACAGCTGTCTACTCTGAGGGCATTCACCGTCACACCCTCTCTCACGTACACATTAAGCGCTGAGCTAATCCTTAAAGGAGCGTCCCCGGTCTTATAACATGAAGATAGCCTGCCAGAGCTTCCTGTATTTGTATTTTGGTATTTTGTATGTACCCACCCCATCTAAAAAATGCTTTCACACTAGAACCAGACCTTGGTTCAGTTTGATCCGGACCGAGACTACCTCTTTTGGTCCGGACCACACTTCGTCTGTTTGGTCTGGACCGTGGTCCTGGGGAGGTTTCACACCTGTAATTTTGGTTTGGATCAAACTGAAAAGTGCGAATGTCCAGCCCAAACGAGGTAGGTGTAAAAGCCCCCAAAATCATCTGTAAAACTTTGTGTGTAATCCTGTGCGTAATTTGATGGAGTTGTCCCTTCAACAGAACAATGACTTTCACAAAGCCAGCCAACCACACATTAGAATATAATTTAGCTTTTGCCAAAACACAACATAAATGATGAATCTTGTTAACCGAACATTCCAGCTGCTCTCTGTTTCTTTTCTGCAAGAGCTACGTGAATAAATGAACAGGTATTGGCTCCATCGCTAATTTTAAAGTACCGGACGCAGGTGGCAGCCTCAATGCTGCTGAAGGGCAGTGTTACTCTCTCCAGCTTGGATTTCAAATGATAAAATGATTAAAAAAGAAATCAAATCAGACCATTAGATATCCTGCATGCGTCAGCATCATCAGATTTGGGCTAACCCTTCACCCTCATCGGTTTCACTGTTCCTTTTTCCAGCATCAAATTCCCAACATCTCATTCCCAGACTATGTACTAATTCATCCCAAAGTTACACAGATCATCAACAGTCATTTATTGGTGGATATCAGCATGCCAGCATGACCCATCTTTAATCTAATGATTATTCCTCACTAACAACATCTGCTCCATGTGCATTTTCCATTTAGGAGGTCCTGCATTTAACACTCTTGCAGTCCATGCAGGGTATGGGTGGGGTCTTTGTGGATGGGGGCGGCTCTCCTGTGGACTCAGCTATGGTAGATGCTCTACAGCTTTTAGCCTGTTTCGGTGCTGCCGACTGCAGCAATGTTGCTTAATACTGGAACAATGTCAAAGATTGTCAGTCGCTTAGACACAAAAACATAGGAAAATAGGGTCCAGGTTGAAAAAAACTTGAGTTACCTTTTAAGGCATGAATGTTTGATATGCTTATTCTAACTTTGAATATGACACGATCCAGGAAGTATTTTGGATCCCAACCGGGGAAAAGATAAGAGCTCTCTCCAACTTCTTTTTGAAGTGTCGACCTAATGACCTCCTGTGTGATTTAGGCCGACTCTGGACTAGTTGCAGCACCGCCACGGGAACACAACCCCCACCACAAAGTGTTTACACCTCTCAGTTCCGCAACCCCCCCCCCTCCTATCAGATGGAGTTTCCCTGATGGAAAACACACACAGACATAAATAGATTTCTTTATTGCTGCTTGGCCATGTCATTGGGTTCTTGAATCACAAGGCATGGTGATTTAGTGAAGAAGGGGAGGACTGAAACATAACAGTGGAGTTGTTCCAACACAAGCCAGAAAAGGATAATCAACACTGTTTTCCATGTACATTCAAACATTTGAGATGTCAGCAAAATACCTCATTAAAGTAACTGGGTAACACAATTCCTATCTCTGAAAAATGTAATCCATGAAAACACCACTGTGAGAACCCATGCAGAAAGTTGGCAATTCTAATGTAAGAAAGGAGTAAAGGTATGGAAATAGATTTGTCTCAATATTTTTTTTGTGTTTACAGATCGACAGTCTGTGTGTAAATGTGCAGTCTGTAAATATAAACCTTCCACGGACACAATTAAAAAAAAATAACATGCATTTGTTGCTTTAATATCAACATAGTTTAATTTCCAATGGAAACAGCAGTATGAGGGAAGACTACACGGAAGCGCCTGGATGTTCACCGCTCTGCCCAAGTCTACTTTGCGGAGCTGCAGGTGGAACAACACTGCCTGGGAAAACCCAGCATTAGAACGTAAATGTGTGGACATTTATTAAAAGAAAAATCCATAAATGTATTTCATTCTCTCATTTATAGCACCTCTGGTGCTACAAATCTGGTTATTGGTGTGAAAGAGGTCAATGGCTTCTCTGTAATCTCCTGTGGTTTGGATTGTACTTCATCTAAATTTTGCAATGATGAAATGTAAATATAGGTTTGGCCCAAACCAATATTTTAGCTTTGAACCTAGAATTACTTCTGTGCCTGCCTCGCTCATATGGATTGGGCAAATCCAATGCCATCATTAGACTGAATAAACTGGAACTTGGTCATAAATACAGTGTCCCAGCCAATTATCTTTTGGTGGATCTGTGGTTATTTACTGGATAAGAGGGAAAAAAATCCATTTCACCCAGCATGCAAGGAAGATAAGTGTTGGAGAAATGTGATTGGATCTGCATGGTCTAGTCTGGTTTCTCCCAGAAGATTCATCAGTCCTTGGAAGGAGAGTTGTATAAAAACGATGAAGGTGTTGATCATTATGTAAATGAGACACAATCTTTGCTGATGGGTATGTTTATGGATGATTTTCATTTTCTCTCATTTTCAGCAAGGCATCGGTTGGTGGCTTGCTTTAGATTGTATATTGGTTTAGAGGAGTTAGAAATGGCAGGATTCATTTGTATGTTGATTCATTGTCAGAATTGTTTTTACATTTGCATTTTGTGAGTCAATAATAATAAGTGCTGCCTCAGACGTAATAATATTTTATTTATATATTACTTTCACAACATTAGGCACAAAGCAACAAGTCTTCCAAACCGTACAATATGAGTTGTTTGTTCCTCCCCTCTAATACGAAACAGGAATGTTTTCCGTCCTCATTACTAAACCAGAGAAGGTAACTGTCATCTTTTTGCCTTGCTTCCATTATAACCGCTACGACCTCAGCCTTTCTTCCATCATAACTGCTACGGCCAACTATGAATGTAAAGATGAGTCATAATTGCTGCTGGAACAAATTAACTATGGGAGCGTTTTTCGGGTGAGGACAGTTTTGGACAAAGTGCTTTCCAGATTAAAAGATTTACAAAATCAGAAACCTATATATGATGGCGTAGGCTCTGCCGTATCCTACCTAAGTTGCCTATGCCGTTGTGAGGATTTCTACTTGGATTTATATGCTGGTGTGTCTCTGAAAAGCAGAACTGGTTTGTGTGTGTGGGGAGTGTGTGGTGGAACAAGTAAGGGAGGTACAGAGATGAGCTCTGAGCTCATCGTATACGACACAGTTCATGACTTAATGATAACCATAGCGAGTACAAACATACTACGCACTGTTCCACTGATGTCTTTGGTATGCAGCCCTTACAAAGGTTTGTTATCCTGCCTGGAAATCCAGCGTATTTTGTGGTCTTTGTGCAATAATTCCAAACTCTTACATCCAAGATTGATACATTTTACAGAATTTCAAAAAAGTGAGTACACTGAAAATATTTCATTTTATCTTATCATGGGACAACACTGAAGAGATAACATGTTGCTGCAATGTAAAGTAGTGAGTGTACAGCTTGTATAACAGTGTAAATATGCTGTCCAAGTGAAGATGTCAAAATTTGTCTCTCTCTCTCTTGTGTAAATTTGGTGTTATCGTACATACACTCTCTCATACTGGTCACTGGAAGGTCAACATGGAAATGTGAGAAACTGTATGTCCATAATTTGTTTTTTTGGTCGATTTTTGGTCTGGGAGAGCATTCCGACTAAAAGCTTGTTTAGTCTTGTCAACCAAATGAAAGGCTGGTCGGACTATTCATGCTTGCGTGCGTCATTGCAAATGGAAAAAAAAGTTTGTATGTAGTCAAGAGGAATGACCCAATATTTCGATGTGACTAACCCAGACAGAGAGAAAAATTGTATTACTGTCAAATTGTCAAAAATACCATAGGGCTCAGAGTGTTGAGGAGGTTTTGATAAGCTTTTGGTGAACATCCAGGTGTGATTGCTGCATTCACATCTGCCCAGATGCACCGCACCAAGTGGGAAATCAAACTCTGAGATTCAACCTAACTAAATGAGGCAGGTGTAAATGCCCCCTATGAGTCCTGGTTTGCTACTGATTTAATGTATTCTTAACTGAATAGTCAACCAGTGCAATGACGCACAAATTGGAGTGATATGGCAGAACCTCTGAGATTTAATTAATAATCTGGCTGCTGGGTTCTGAATAACTTTCAATTGTGAGACTGAGAGGGAGTTTAAACAGGTAAAAAGAGAGTTTTCCAATTGTGACGATATAAAAGCGTGTCTGATATTTTCTGTGTCAATAAAATTGAGCTAATGAGCTTGGAGATGTTTTGTAATTGAAAAAAAAAACAGGCTTGGATGATAGTTCTTCTCCTAGAAATACTACTAAGGCTGTGTTATTGGATTCTCATTAGTTCCTTGAGACAGCTTTGAAAAGTTGTTCAAATGTCTTTATTGGTTGAAGAACCACTGATATCATTGTCTAATGTAGCTTTACTTTTACTTTTCCTGTTTGATACACTGAATTGAGCTCCTCCCCACACAGAAGCAGTTTTTTTCTACACACCCTGTCCATGTGCAAACACTCTGCAGTTATCACACCATGCTCAAGGGCTTTTATTACAATATGTTTAACTTTATTCTAACCTTTATTTATACAGTATTCATCAAATCATTTCCTTAAACACACTTTTCTGCATTGCTCGGTCTTGTGCTGATGAGTTTGAGTGACGGTTGAGCTCCATTTTCTGAAAGGTTATAGCAGGGTGGGTCTGTGTATGGAATATTTAGTGGTATGTGTGAGTGTATGTGTGTCTGGTAACCTTGGCTACAGCACAAAGTATAATACCTCTCTCATGTCTCAGTGGAAAGGCGCATAACTTATGGGTATAGGCATGTCTGAAGAGAAAGAGATAGATAGAAGAGAAGGAAGAAGAAAGCCGTCTTTAACTATCATATATATATATATATATATATATATATATATATATATATATATATATATACACACACACACACACACAATTCCAATGAAGTTGGGACTTTGTGTAAAACGTAAATAAAAACAGAATACAATGATTTGCCAATCCTTTCCAACCTATATTCAGTTGAATACACTACAGAGACAAGATATTTAACATTCAAACTGATAAACTTTATTGTTTTTTTACAAATATTCACTCATTTTGAATTTGATGCCTGCAACACTTTCCAAAAAAAGCTGGGACATTAGCAACAAAAGACTGGGAAAGTTGAGGAATGCTAAAAAAACATTTGGAACATTTCACAGGTGAACAGGTCAATTGGAAACAGGTGGAGCATCCCCAAAAAGGCTCAGTCGTTCACAAGCAAGGATGGGGCGAGGTTCATCACTTTGTGAACAACTGTGTGACCAAATAGTCCAACCGTTTAAGGTTTCTCAACGTACAATTGCAAGGAATTTATGGATTTCATCATCTATAGTCCATAATATCATAAAAAAATTCAAAGAATCTAATGTTTTGATTCGGAATGATCCGTCAGCCCTCCAGCTCTCTAAAACTCTAAAACGGGCTGTTTTTGCTTGACTTACAGCAGCCAAGAGAATGATTGCCACCCCTTGAAAACCACCTCATGACTTGTATATTCGTACTTGGACCCTTTCCTTTCTGAATGTCATATGTATAGAGCTCTTGATGGCTCGCATAGCTGGAGCCCCGGGAAGGACTGTGGACACTGTCATTGCTGGATCCTTGAAGTCCATGCTGGAGATTTGTGCTAGGGCCTTCTCACTACTATCTGTGTGTGTTTGGTCCCTTAGTCTTGTGTCTCCCTGTTAATGCCTCTTGTTTGTTTGTGTGTTTGTGTCTGTTTCTGCGTGTCTTGTTTGTGAGCTGCGGGCATCCTTCTTGCTGTGTTTTTGTTGTGTCTCCCTCCTTCCTGTATTTCCTCTCTTTGTTTTGGAGTGAAACCTTTGATCATAAGGAAGGATTGTGGAAAAGGTGCACTGTGCCTTTTTCGGTGCGTGTCGTGTACTTTTATGTACGTTGTCATCCGGACCAATGTTGCACCACTTTGGTTTGTTTGAATAAAAAAAATTGATCACAAAAAGAAAAGATTCAGAGCATCTGGAGAAATCTCTGCACGTAAACGGCAAGGCTGAAAACCTACATTGAATGACCATCGATCCCTCAGGCACAACTGCATTAAAAACCTTAAAAATCGTTATTTAAAGGATATTACCTCCTGGGCTCAGGAACACTTCAGAAAACCACTGTCAGTTAACACAGTTCGTCACTACATCTACAAGTGCGAGTTAAAACTCTACCATGCAAAGCGAAAGCCATATATCAACACCTAGAAATGCCGCTGGCTTCGCTGGGCCCGAGCTCATCTGAGATGGACTGAAGCAAAGTGGAAAAGTTCAAAATCATGGGGGGGTGTTAGTGTCCATTTCATGGGTAACTTGCACATCTGTGAAGGCACCATTAATACTGAAAGGTACATCTTTTGGAACAACATGGTAAAAGGTGGCAGGCACTAGACTGGCCGGCCTTCAGTCCAGACATTTCTCCCATTGAAAATGTGTGGCGCATTATGAAGCCCAAAATACAACAACAGAGACCCCGGACTGTAACTGCATCAAGCAAGAATAGGAAAAGATTCCACCTAGGAAGCCTTATTAGTTTCCTCAGCTCCCAAATGCTTATTGAAAAGAAAAGGTGATGTAACACAGTGGTAAACATGCCCCTGTCCTAGCTTTTTTGTGATGTGTTGCAGGCATTAAATTAAAAATGAGAAAAAAAAAAAAAGTTTATCAGTTTAAACATTACATATCTTGTCTTTGTAGTGTTTTCAATTGAATATAGCTTAAAAAGCATTTGCAAATCATTGTATTCTGTTTTTATTTACGCTTTACGCAACGTCCCAACTTCATGGGATTTGGGGTTTAGGTGGACTTCGCGCTCCCCTGGCTTCCTGTAGGCTGATCTTTTTGCATCTTTTTGACACACTATGATCACAAACTCTTTTCAAGTTCTTTTCAAATTGGAAAGATACACTGGGTACCCCTTTGGGGTCATTTTTCAAGCTGCTTGGTTCAGGACCCATTGGCATCACTTTTTGTGATGTATCACTTTAGTATCCTACATATGAGCACTAAACTCGCCATGTTTGTATACATACAAAATGATGGTTTTAAGATTCGGACTTTGGTTGTTTGTAAATGAAATCTGTTACTGTCTGATGTGTTGTTCTGGCCCAATTGTTGCTCTCCACATACTATAGCAACAAAACTGTTAAAACTGTCACTACACCTCCTTATGTGTGGGGACTCTCACATTTGCAACATCTGTTAAAATTTAAAACATCTTTTAGTTTGGGCCAAGCTTAAAAGGGCGGCCGGGAAGGTCGAGCCTCGTCCCCACCCCTGGGAATCCCAGATCTAAGATCCAGTGGGAAGAGTGCCACACATTTGACATATTTAACTCTGTTAATTCTCAAAATCTTCTTGCTGCATTTTTTACTTTTTTAAAATTCATTTTCTCTTGCTTTCGGTCTCTCTTGGGTTCTGGTGGTATGTTAATAATAACGGATGGATGGAAAAGGGCAAATGGGACGCTGCAGTGCAGGAATAATATTCTAATGTATTCATTCTCACATTCTATCCCTGCTCAGCTTCATCACAGAGCCTGCTTCAGCTTTTAGTGGCTTTTGTACCATCCACTATAAACGCAAAACCTTAAAACCAGTATCTGCCTGTTGCAAACCGCTTGTTAGGATGAGGAAAGAGTTTGTTTTGCAACTGTAGCAAATATGAGCAAGAAGCAACAATATGAGATGAAAAAAAAATCTGAACTGAATATATTTATCAATAAATAGAAGTGGTGGAGCGGCTCATTATTTTAAAAATCTCAAATACCGAAAGCCTTAATTCATGACTCATCATGTTTCTTTGACCAGTTTAATTAGAATAGCTTTCTTTTACGCTTTCTACCACATGCCATTCTTTACTTTCAACTATTTTTTTGGCAAGAATGTCAAAAGAAATATGTAAACTAGAAGTATTGTTCTTTTTATGTTATCTCTTATGTGTATCCATGCTAGCAGTTGCTAGCTGACTCTATGGATGGCAGTGTCGGTCAATCCACCACTTTCGTCCAGCAAAATATCTCAACAAGTAGCAGGTTGCTTGACACTAACAGTGATCTCCTGACTTTTCATCTAGCAGCACTATAAGATTTTGTTTTTGAATGAAATATCTCAAGAACTATTGGCTGTATTGTCATACAATTGTAAACCTAGATATGTACAAAGTCTAGTCTATCTCAGTGATAGTAATAGTGGCCCCTGGAAGTCTAGGCCCCCAGCGCAGTTGCCATCAATGCCCATTTGATAATCCAGCCCTGTTACCTAATCTTAACAACATCAAAGTTACATGCACAGATATTTTAGACAGCAAGAATTTGAACTTAATCCGGGGGTTTTAAAGAATTTTCCAACATTAATGATCATTTACTGTGATAGAGTTGTGTTGCCAGCTTGCAAATAATCAATTCCCTTTCCAACAAACCACAGCCTCACACACTGCTAAAAGTTCCACATCAACATTATAGTTTGACCTTGGCTTCTGTATTTGTATGTCTGCGCCGATACATCTTCATCCTCATACTACTACATACTTAGAACTGTCAGATTGTGATGGACTAAAAATATGGTGCACCACTGTGATCCCAGATTACTGTGTATTATGCCGAGGTGTGATTTCATGAGTGGATGTGATTGCATGGTGGGTAAAATGCGTGAAGGTCAACAGGTCGCAGAGAAGCATTATATGAGGGTCAGCGTGGCGTATATGGGCTTTGTGCTGTGTAGTAACTTAGCGCACTCTTGATGGGAGGCAGAGTGAGTGAGAAGCTGAGGCTGAGAAAACAACCCTGGGAGCGGACCTTGATCAGCCATCCTCTGATGTGAAGTGGCTGAAAGTCTGGCGAAACAGCAAGATTAATGGCATGATTTATGGGTATTTGGCACACATCCAAAGTGAAAAAGAATTGTTTGTGCCAGGGTTTATGTTTGGGCCCGGTGCAGATTAATGCATGCAGTGCTGGAGTCTTATCATGGTATGATTTTCTCACGAGAGCCTGGTAATTTCTGTCTTCAGGCAGCTGCTCCGCTTTGAATGATGCTAATACAATGTTGATACATGCATGAGGCCAGCGAGCCAGAATTATCCTGATTAGATTTGAACTTAATTGGATTTAATAGAGTGGAAGAATGCCAGCCCATATGGCTGATACCATAGAAATATACCACATGTACCAATCAAGTATGGAAGTTTATTATAACGTATTATAATAATAAAAAAAGTTTTGAGCAAGTACAAAAGGCTTTAAATAAACATATACCGTGCTCGAGGAGGCTTGTTGAGAATCTGTCTCTGATCAGTTGACAGCTTGTAATTTATATTTATAAAACTATACAATAGAATATTTGGTCTGAACTGGGCTTTAATTCTTTAGCAGAGGACAGGGAAGCTACTCCTTAACCTGCAACTGCCATGACAAGATTTACAAAGAACATGTTTACGGCATGTACTCTCTAACTGGGAGGATTGCTGTGAACAAAATACACACGGCGATACACTGTTATTAAGAGCAAATTACATTTAACAATGTAGCCAGCTAATTGGAATTGCTCACGTTAATGTATTGCGTGAACATTTAATTTAGTATTATGTGGAGTTTTCTTTTACAAATGTTCCATCAAAACAAGTTCCTTCCCCAGACCCTTTGGCAGATCCCCATCTTTGCGATAGGAGCTTAGCACCGCCTATGAAGATTCTGATTGGTTTAACAAAATGGAAACAACCCATAATGTTTTTTTCTCCTATCCAGGAATGTATGAGTGGAGGGGCCAGACCTTACTACACAGTGCTGTGGAGTAAGGTCCAGCAATGCTAGACTAGTGGCACGTAGACTGAAGAGAATAGGGGGTCAAAACACAGCCTGTGTTATTTACTGATCAAGTGAGTGGCAAAAAAAAAACATGGCAATTTGAAATGCAACTGATTGAGCTTTAATTAAAATGTCAAAATAATTTGAACTGAATTAAGCTTTGCATAGTGAATTTACAATTGCAAAATGTTTTGAATAAAGAGGCCAAACACCTTCCATACTATAAACATGTACAAAATTATATGGCAAACCACATTTGCATATATTGCATATTACAGTCTGGACCAAAGTAGTGAAAAGACAGAAGATATAAATTTAGTATAAGAAGTCGGATTCCAGGAAGGCTGTTAAGTACAGTAATATATGTGTGCATGTTAACAAAACCCTCCAAAGTGCCAAGTTCTATTATCTCAGCATGTTTTTCTAGAATTAACCTCCTGCTCTGTGAGAGTGAACTAAACTTTTCCCCAGATACATATATCACGTAAACAGGATGAAGGGTTCAATTCAGCCTGAGAGCTTCAGCCACAGTTAATTGTGTCCCATCATGACAGCACAAGCATAGTGATACAAGCTTAGGTGTTGCTAGACACTGTCCACAGCTAAAGTGCTGGTGTGATACTGCACACTCACACACCCAGTAGATCGAACTTGGCTCTTACTGTGAAAGCAAGAGGCGATGAAGTGGGGAAAGGGGTGGTGGGATGGGAAGCAGAATTTCAGCTCAGAGATCCCATATAGAGAGGCAAAGTCCCTCTCCTTCCAGTGGACCCCATGGGACCTTATTTTGGAAATAATATGTATGATAGTAAACAAAGAAATCATTTTTGATCCTGTTTTGATTTAAAAGATACTTATGCAAGTGTCTAAATCCACGATGTTCCACTTCCTGGATTGTTGTGAAACTCCGCCGGATGTCCCTCTTTTCTGCCGGATGACCAATACTTTCCTCTTTCTTTGTGTTGGTGTTCTAAACTGGTGGATTTCTGAGGACTATGGTTAACTGCTCCTCAGATCTCTGCAGGGTAAATCCAGACAGCTAGCTAGACTACGTGTCCAATCTGAGTTTTCTGTTGCACGACTGAAACAACTTTTGAACGTACACATGTTCCACCAAAACAAGTTCCCTCCCAGCGGCACCGTGGCTCTGCTTAGCGGTGCCCAAGACCATTGTGATTGGTTAAAAGAAATGCCAATAAACCAGAGCACATATTGTTCACCAAAATAATGTCCCATGGTGGTCCACCGGAAAAAGAAGGACTTCACTACTCACTATACGCTCTCTCTGGACACACAAACAGTCTAAACACCCTTAGTATTTTGAATAGTTTCATAAAGAATGTTTATGTTGACCCTGCTTAAAGGATACACATTAAGTCCAGCAGAGTATTGAAGGTAGATATACAGTGCGTTAGGAAATCAGGTAAAACAGCTGGAAGACAGAGACAGAGTATAATTTCAGTCTAACCTTATGATGTTTTTCCATTAACGGTACGTGCTCGACTTGCCTTGCCTCGGCTTGACCCGCCTCGACCGAGGTGCCCCATCCTCCTTTTTCCATTGCAGATTAGTACTGTCTCATGCGTGAGGAGAGCCGTGGCTGGTCGTCATAGCAGGGAACCTAAGCCATGACCTAACGCACACACACACACACACACACACACACACACACACACACACACACACACACACACACACACACACACACACACACACACACACACACACACACACACACACACACAGAACGTCGACGGTGTGTTGTTTTTTATTCTTGACGTGTTGCCACAGCCAGAAGGCAAATTAGTTTCTAATGAACCTGAAGGCAGCAAAAAAAGAAAAGAAAGGTGGATAAAATACTATATTTATCGGTAAACACAGGACCCCCTCATCTGTCGCTAGTAATGATGACACAGGTGATGATTAGTGATGATTCTCTCCGACCAATCAGTAAAAAGTAGAATGGAGAAAGTGCCCAGTATTATTAAGTCATCTAGTTCTGTGTTTTGGAACATGGACACTCTGTATGGAAGTGTATTGATGACAAAACAATTTCATGAGGGCAAGATAACAAGACATTATCACCACACCTTCCTGCACGATAACATATTGTTCCTTTCCCCTATTATAATTTATTCAAACTCGCTCCCTGTCTTGGTAAATTCCAACTGTCGTACACTCTTATCAGGTAATAGCATGTCTTCTCCTTTGCTCTTGTTCCACTTACAGAGACGTTTTAAGATAGAAAATTGCCCAGACCTCCATGACCCATTCTCAGCATTATAAAGACATTTTCAGTTAAGCCAGAGCTGGAGAGAGAGGGAGAGGAATCAAGTGAAATAACATCTAGAAGCATCCTGAACTCAGAGCCTCTCTCCAAATCCACTTCATATGCTGTATATTATATGCACAGAATAAAGACAAATTTGGGCAGTTTTAGGATTTTTTATCATACTAAGGATACGTGCTCCTAAAATGCAGACATGACTCATTTGGAGTGCTGGACTCTGCATGGGAAACTTTTAGACTCCCTAAAGGTCCTGATTGGAATCTGAAATCTTTATTGTGCCCTGAACTCTGGGAAAAATATCAGTCCCCAACTTTGATTTATCAGCTGGAATCTTAAGTGCCCAAACAGATTGCACGGTCTTTTAATGAAAAATATAACTGGTGTATTTACTATGGATAGTTATCCCATACCCTGAACCTTGGTATAAATCAAGGTTTTAAGTTTGGGGGCCAGATGTCTGTAAATTGTCCATTAATTTATAAAGTCTAAAACTAAACTTAATAAATAAGCTGTTCTCATTCCCAATTGTCAAATACTAATGCTTGGTCAGTGGCTGTCAGCATCGGACACCGACGCACAATGCACCCTTTAGTGTCTGTACGGGATGCAGTGGGCACAGCAGAAGCTCGACTGTGGCGTAAAATGACGTAAGTAGGTTGGGGTCGTGAAAGGGTCAAACAACAACATGGATCCAACAACACAACTTTTTCCCAGGAGACCGGGGTTCATCTCCCGTTCTTGTCACTCGTGTCACTCAAACATACCAAGGAATCTTCCAAACCATACGACGATATTGGCCATCAATGCAACCCACAGGAGCGTTGCAGGAAATACAACTTCATATCTAAACCAAAGAACGTAATGTTGTGGTTTTAAACACATTGCTAACGATGTGAAAATAGTCATAGTTTTAGCTTTAGGCACAAAAATCACTTATGTTTAGGAACCATCACTTTTTGTGATTTGGGTTCAAATCAGACGTTACTTCTCTTCCAGTTACACTGGAAGTGAAGTGACTTGGACCCCAGTCTCCTGGGTGAGTCCTGTGTTTGTTTGACCCAACCACTACCCCAATTTACCTCCAAAATTAATACCTCGTCACCGTAAATCAGTGGCCACTAGGGGCCGCTGTCACTGTATACATAAATATAGATTTATAGATATTGAAGAATCAACCTATTTGGACGTTTTTCGGGGGAGGACAGTCTTAACCACACATGTCTTAATCTCACGCACAATATTTTCCTAATACTCACTTAGTGGTTTGACCCTGCACGTTGAAAAATGCTTGATTCCAAAAGCAGTTTTTTTTTCACATTAATGTGAACTGTTCAGCTCATTTATTAGTTATCAATAAAGGTTACAAACGTTATTAATAATTAATGCAAACTGTTCTTTAGTAATGAGAGTTTGTTTGTGTTTGTATTATGACATTTAACAGGTTTACCTAGATTTTGGCTTTTAGGGTGTTTTTAATGGGTTTCCAACATGAATTAAAGAACTTGAAGAAAAACACATTAAATGCACAAATTATGACAGGTATTATCTTATACTTTAAAGGTAGGCTACCTTAATTGGGACTTCTACTTTCCATTCCACAATTGTGTCTACTTGGATATGTTGTCCATATTAATGTATAACTTTGTGAAAAGAGTAATTGATAAGTCTTTGCTTTTACATACATACGTTACATTTTACATTCTAAAACTAATTCCTAAATTCTAATTTGTTAACAGAAAAGTGGTCTCAAATCTTTTAATTACACGTTTCATTAAAATAGAACAGTAAAACACAAAATATTTTAGGGTTAAAGCTAGAGTATAGAACTTCCAAGCCCTTGCCAAACAAGTTCACATAGACATTTTATTCCATGTACTATCAGAATATAGTAAGAGGTTGAGCAAATACGACAAAAAGTTCTCAGCTATGCTGTCATGAAAGTTGATAAGAGAGGCAGTCCTGACAACTCTGTGTTTATGTCAGTCTGTGGAGATACTTTATCTAGAGAGGCTGCTAGGAACACTCCCGCCTGATGCTGATAACAGTTTAAGATTTACTTATGTGTCCATACAGTCAGGAAACACCACTGAAGCCCTAAGGCAGCAATTATTAATTTATCGGCCTTCAGTGAAGTGTGAGCCCAGCTCTCGCTCTGCTTGCCAGTGTTGGCTTTAGCTCAGTTCAGTGTTTCCCGGCTGGGATATCTAATAAATAATAAGGCTAAATCAAATCACCAACCATAGCTACAGTGTGCTAATGTTACAGCAAATTGTCATGATCCTGTGTGTTTAGTTTCCCGTTTTATTTTGTGGAGTCTCTTCCTATTATGTCTTCATGTCACCGATCTCTCGCAACAACCCTCATTGCTTGTCTTTTTTTCTTCTTCTGTTTTTGGATTAATGCCTGCTACTTTGACTGGAAGATTATTTTTGTCATCAAACTCTCTCTGCTACGTCCTCGTCTCTTCATCTGCCTGTGGCTCCAAACCGCAAACCCCGAAAACGTGACACTAATGTACTTTGCAGCTATTCTAATACCGTGTTCATAAAGTATTAAGCTAATTAAAACTGCCACACTGGTGTTGTAGCATGTTTTAGCCCATTAATCACACATTGTGTTTACTTCACCTCACTGCCAACTGCATTCCAAAGTATGGCATACCATTTGAAAGTGTTCTATAATGCATGTAGGATATTTCTTCCTGTCTCGTTAACGAAGGCACTGGTGTCAATAATAACTCTATATGATGGTTGAATTCCATTCAGCAGCTTCAGTTTCAGGGTCCCAGGGTTGTGCATGTTGGCTTGCATACTTTAGATGCTTTTGTGCTTTGCACTGTCCAAATTTTCTCCCAAACTTGCCATTTAAAGCGTGTACCATGCTAGTTGAAGGTTGTTGGTTCCCATAGCAAAGGGATTTTAAAGGTCAAAACACAGAGAGCGGAAGAGACAGCCCGTTTTCATTAACCATACGTTTGAAAAGCTACGGAAAGATAAGCACTGTAATTCGTTTGATTTTTAACAGTTTTTTTTTTTGCTGGGTGCACCACATTCACTGCTCCTGTATAAGAACGCGGCTGGTTGTGGTGAGGGATGGGGCTTTAACATACCAGACTTTCAAGCCAGGGAGCGGAAAACAAAAGACTTTTACCCAGGAAATGCATGTTCCTTGAGAGTATTTTACTACAAACTACAACGTTTTTCCTAAACTTAACTAGTTGTTCCATGCCTAAACTTTCCTTACCACATACCGCTCACATTTTCGCATTCTCGGGTAATATTTGATTGTGTGGTCAGTTAAAGTTGTAAACTTGCCACCTTAGGAACAGTGGTTACATAACCTTTGAAACGAGCCACAACTTAAACAGGTAGACATCATCAGTGATCCACCCTGGTACTAATAGCACCCCTGGCCTTGAGTAAGAAGATCATTATTTTTCACTGCTGTTGCTTTTTTAACATAAAACCTCACAGCTAAATGTCGACATGAGTTAAAAAATAATTTCACAAATGTAAGCCCATCAACTAAAGTGAAAGAAGATGAAGCAGGAGGATGCAAAGGCAATGACTAGCTTTCTATTTCTTTAAGGGCTCACTACACTATATCTATTCTTTTCAGAATATATGGAGGCTAAATAATTACTTTTTTGTCAGTTACAGCTAGGTAACTGTTTTTTTTCACAGATTTTTTCAGTATTTTAAATTGCTCTGTAAAGCACTTACTGTTTTAAAAAAAATTTACTCTGGTAAACTGACTTTGACTGGATATGGAGCCATCTTTACAAGCTCATGTCAGGCTTGAATTTTGGATTAGGGGGAGTTAAATGACGCACAAGACATCAAAAATATTCCTGTCTAATGAAACGCATGCAGCCATAAAATGTTGTACATGGCGTGCATCAACGAGGTGCTTATACAATATACACAATGATACTATGAACACAACTTAGAGGAGAAAACATTAGGGTAAAGCCACAGTTTATTTCAACTTGGGTCTTATTCTTTTGTGTGATTTGTATTGACACTGACATTTCCTTTAGTGATAATTGCATCAAGTTAATTGCAATATAGTCGAATTTAGTGACATCGCTAAAAAGGTGCAGGGAGGGCAAGAAACATGAGCAGTTAATGGAAGTTGTAAACTAAAAGTCCTCAAATCACCTGGGGGCCACTTGCCAGGGTATTTTCTCCTTGGGGGGCCATTTAAACACTCAGTGGAAAAAACAACTAAAACTCTAGTGTCTCTCTAAATTCTCATAATGGAGAGAAACAATGGTGTTCTTTCAACTTGTTAGTTTAATAGAAAGCAACAGTTTCAACTTATGTGGTCTGATGGTTTTTACTATAGCTTTAAAAAGAAACATTAACCGTACACCATCAGTGATTTGAGCTGTGTTGTGTTTTTTAAATAAACTTAAATTATGTGTTTAAATTATCTCATAATAACAACAAACTCTAGTTTCTCTTTCAATAATACATGTCAACTACAGTATATAGACTTTAAAGCTCCGCAACTCATCCCTCACTCTGCTCTCCTTGTACCAAGCATACTACTCCGCATGCTTAGAATAGTGATGAGCCTTCAATTTTATTCCTGGCTGCTTTTGACTGCATTCACCCCATTAAATGGTCCTCTGGGTCAATCTTTAGAGACATTTTGTACCGGTTTCACTTTGGTAAATCAGTTCCTCATACTGTAGATGTGTAGAAGTGTTTATGTTGCAGTGAGATGCTGCATGTTAAATGTGAAATGACCAGTCTCGTGATAGTCTGTACTTCTCTTCTTGTCAACAAAAGAATGAATCTATCTACTAACAGGCATTGTCACTGAGCCACACTGATGACCTAGGTGGCATTTTCTTCATCATTATGAAGACACACACACACACTGCAGTTTTTGGACTCAATCCCACATACACCACCCAACTGCTACAAATCCTCACTAGAGCAGTGGATCCTAATCTTTTTGGTACTAATGTTAAGGTTTGGTCAGCAATCCTACTACTTCAAGCCTTTTGGATTAGAGTGAATTGGTGTGAAGCTAAATATCTCAACCATATCCATTGTTACTTTAAGCAATTACTTTTAGCTATTGTGTCAACCGTTAGCTAACTAGTTCAATGTTCAGCTACTTAAACCGTTTTTTCCATTACTTTGTTTTTAATTTAAATGACTTACTGTGCTTGCTTGCTAACTAGTTTTCTTACATAACTACAACATGTAGTCCTTAGGTGTTACAGTTGATTCAATATTAAAATGGGGATATTCATCCAATAAATAATACATTATATTTTCAAATTAGTCTTACTAATCTTTCCACGTTCACCATGGTAACTGCAGAAGTTCCCCACTGAGGTGCACCCCAGGTTGGAAATCACTACACTAGATCACCAAATGTGCCACATTTGCTAAAAACTACAGTGCCCAGCTGTTTTGGAAAATTACTGTTAGTATTTAAAAATCAAAAGTATTAATTTAATTGGTGTTTTTAAGTTTTCAGTCTCCAGTGGGAGTGGAACTGAGAGCCAAAGACAGACTAGGGAAGTCAGTCAGTATGCCAATTCAGTTGGTTTTGTTCTTTTAAAAACGATCTAATTGTAGGTTTTCTTGACAATCAGAAGAAATTAGAATATTGCCAGCCTTAAGCTTTTGAATGTGAAATAAGGATCCACCCTTCCTGCAGCCTTTTTTAAAAATGTAATTATTAAATGTGATTATTCTAAAATGATTATCATGTGCTGGAAACACATTTTCTCGAAGTCAGTGTGTGCCTGTGTGTGAATGAAAGCTCTATCTGTACAGATAACCTAATAAAGCTGCCAGACTGTCATGCACCCCTGCCCACCTATTGTTCACAGCAACGTAGTGCCAATCTTGTGATAGCAACCCACTCATGCTATACATTTTTACTGGGAACGGTGTAGCACTGATGGATGCTGGGAGACAGGAGTGCAGGGAATTGTTGAACGTGTGGTAAAGGCTGGTCATGATCATTAAAAATCTGTTAACCTGAGAATGTCAAGCTGTCATAAAAAAAGGCCAGCCCGGTGAGGTTGCTTGGTGTGAGAGATGTCAAAGCGGGGGAAATGTGTGTGTGAGATTGTGGTGAGTAAGTGTATTGTTCAATGTGAAGGGACAATATATACATTCCCAGGGGACACGACTATAGCCTAAATTCACATATCTCCATGTGTCTTCTTAAAATACATCTCAATTCATTACCTATTTGTCTACTTCTTTGTATGCCCTATGCTGTGATAACCAGAACCATTCCCCAAGGAGGTCACTACACATTTTACATCATTAGCATTTTGCTACCTACCACACCTGTGACTACAATGACAAAATACTGATTCAGCCTACAGCCTAATGATTAAAACCCCACTCGCATTGGAAAATGGCACAGCCTTTGCAAGCCCTCGCAAAGCTTGCAGACATAGTGACTACTCGCAGGAACATGCAAGTGCTGGTCAGTAACAAAAGCTCTCCAAGCTAGTCGGAGCGTTAACTGGAGTTTGTCTAAAAGATACATTGGTACTATATTCTATATGCACCAGCTTCCACTTCCAGCATTGCTCTGTTGCCGTCAGAGATTCCACCGATGTCCTTTTTTCAGCCAGATGTCCGTTGCCTTACGTTTTTTAATGTTGGAATTTTAAACTCCAGTCGATGAATGAGGACAGTGGTTATCCTCAGATCTCTGCAGGGTAAATCCAGACAGCTAGCTAGACTATCTGTCCAATCTGAGTTTTCTGTTGAACGTACACATGTTCCACCAAAACAAGTTCCTTCCCAAGGCTATTTTGCAGCGGAACTAGGACTGCGTGGCCCCTAGCGCCGCCCATGGGAATAGTGATTGGTTTAAAGACATACCAATAAACCAGAGCACATTTCTCCATACTGGAATGCTATGTGGACTAGCCAGACCCTCCTCCACGGCTATGTAGAGGAAGGTCAGGCAAAAGCGAGACTCATAACTGTATATAATCCTTTTTTTTTTAATGGAACGTAGTTAAGTCTTCAGCAGAGCAGATTTATATAAAAGTAGATAGTTCATCACAGCTAATGTGGACTCTCCATCCCCTTAAAAGGTCAGCACTTAAGATGGTTTGTTTTCATCAACAGCACAAATTCACAAAGGTAAACTTCCTGAAGTTTACTTTCTTGGCCACCAGCCACTGTGGCAGGTGGATTTTAAAATTCACTAGCCACGCATGCTTTTAACCAGCACATTTTTTTGTATGTTTGTTTTTGTGTGTAGGTGGCTTTTTGATGTCTTGTGAGCCTTAATTGCTTCTAATTTTAAGTTTTTAGTCCTGATTACAAAAGGACTGAACTTTGCTTTTTCTGAGCCATACACGACAGTAAGACAACAAGAAGCTTAACAAAAACATATTTTAAAAAGGAACACCTTTTAAAACATGATTACAGTATTCCATACTTTGTGAAAACAGCTGTATAATATTACTTGTGGTTTTGGAGGAGCTTTATCAAGTCTGAAAGAACATATTGACTAATTTATGACAGAAAGCCTGCACTACAAATGTATGGGCATTGCATATGGTAGATATGGGCATTTATCAGGCAGCAAGACTCCAGTGAAAGAAAGGGGTTGTATTACGGAAAGTATGTTTGACAAATGCTTTTTTTTAATCATATAATAAGTGATCAAAGATGAAGTAAACATGACTATGAATCTGCCAAGCATTCAGTGCCAGCTTTCAGTACTTTTTGTATTTTTATGCTCAAACTAAGTATAAAACTGAGTACAAAACTGGATATTGTGGATAACTGTCCTGTGAACAGGCATTTACTGTACTGTAGCTTCAGTTGCTCTTTAACCTTACACCACTCTAACAGTGAGGTGCATACTACTCAGCATGGGCACTCAAACAACAGTGAACTAGATTTATTACAGACTCACAGGACTCCTGCTACTGCCCCCAGACCACACATCCCCCATTCCTTAACCTTCTCTCCCAGACACACACATACATACCCTCTCCAACATTCCCAGTTTAGAAACATAAGTTTCCATTTTACAGCAAACCAGCTTTGTTTTCACAGCAAACCCAGAGGCCCTCTTCCTCCACACCGTTGACCTCGACAACTTTCCCTACTTCCTTATCCCAATCTGAGAGTTATTAGCATGGAGTGGAGCGTTGTTATTTTTTATGCAGCTAAATGTCTTTTGTGCAGGAACCAGTATATCTTTTTCTGTCTGATGGTTGTGCACTTTGCCAGATGTGCTGTAATAGACAGATGCCAACTGCCAAGCCTTTCATATTACTCTCTAGAACATCAAGAAACTCAGTCATCACAGACACACGCACACTACATACATAAAATATCACCAAAATAACTGGGTAAACTTGGAAATTCATATGAACTGCCAGTTGAGAAATCTCCTATTATCCTGTATGGAATCAAATAAAGCAGACAAAACACATACTGTCATAGTATTGAACTTCATAGGAGGTATGCATGGTAAGAACCCAATTTACTACAGCAAATAGAAAAGATGTGAAAAATAATTCATGAAGGGAGAAGGAAGAGTTCAAGGGCGGAGAAGAGGAGATAGAAGATAATTGATGTATTGCTGGAAATGTTGCATCTGTTCAAGTGATTATTCATTCTCATTTGAGTTATTAAAGACAAGAAAACTTTGTAGGCAACCATTTGATGCATGTTAATGTGTATGTCTGTATGTATGTGTGGATAAATGACACAGTACCAAACTAGGTTCGTGAATGGGACTAATGAACACCATATGACCAAAAAGAATGGCAGTGAAGTGCTGCACCCGAACCCCCCCCCATTCTGACACACATCCACAAAGCCCCCCCTTCCAAAAACATACATTTCTCTTCCTCAGCTCCCTCCCTCTCTCCTCCTCTACCCACCCTCTTTTTTGCCATATCTCCCTCCCTCTATCCTCCCTTCCCCATTCTCCCCTCCCTACCTACTCTCTGAAATCTTGGGACAATCTGCATGCACTCAACTTCAGTGCAGATGTATTTCAGCAGGGTAGAGTAAAGAGCAGAGACAGACGGTGAAAAAAAACAGGGTTCAAATGAACGGAGACAGGTTCAGATAGACAAAAGTGGGCCAAGAGAAAAAGCCAGAACAACTTTTAAAAGCAGGGGAGATAACAGTGTAGAGAAAGTCAGGGTGAGAGACAGGCGTAGAGTAAAAGGAATATATTCAGTTCTAAAAAAGAATGGGCTTCCTGGTGAGCAGTGCTGCTGTTTTTTTCTTAACATCTCTGCTTGCTGTGCTCTTTGGACTTTCTTCGGTCCTGGGTCAGGATTTAAGAGAGAGGGATGCACTATGCAATGAGGACGGCTGCTTTGTGGTTTACTTCCAACGCAAGACTTTTCTAGACTCATGGAGGGCCTGCAAGGACAAAGGTGGCAACCTAGTTACCATTAAACGCAAGCAGGATGCTGCCGCTATTGCTACTCTCTTCTCCACTCTGGAATTGCGCCACTCGCGCACCAATGTAAGGGTATGGATTGGTCTGCAGCGCCAGCCTCGCCAGTGCACCACCACACGCCCACTGCGGGGTTTCTCATGGACTACTGGTGACCAGGACACAGAGTATACCAACTGGCAGAAAGAGGACTCCCCTAGTATGTGCTCAGTGCCACGTTGTGTGGTTATGGGCTACAGCACTCAAGAGCAGAATGATAACTTCAAATGGCTGGATGGGTCCTGCACAGTCTCTGTAGATGGGTATCTTTGCCATTATGCCTACAAAGGAATGTGTCCTGCTTTGTGGAATGAAGGGGCAGGCAATGCCCTCTACACCACACCATTTAACCTTTTAAGCACACTGCTAACCCATTTACCCTTTGGATCTGTAGCTACTGTGCCCTGCCCCGCAGGCACCAAGGAGGAACAGTCAGTTTTGTGTATGCTGAAGGAAGATGGCTCAGTGGGGTGGTCAAGAGATTCCCCTCTCTGCTCCGATCCACCCGTTTCACACAACTGGTGTGACCAGAACAATGGCGGATGTGAGCATTTCTGCAGGCCAGCTGGTGTTGACTTCTACTGTGAATGTGCTGATGGGTATCAACTAGGAGACAATGGGCAGAAATGTGAGCTGTCTGATTTTGTCAAGGGGCCCCTGTGAGTTTGAGTGCCTGCCTCTCTCAGATGGGTACCGTTGTGACTGCCCTGAAGGATACATGCTTGCACCAGATGACTCTGGCTGTCTGGATGTAGACGAGTGCCTCCAGAGTCCTTGTGAGCAGCTTTGTGTGAATGCTCCAGGGACATTTGAATGTCAATGTCGGGAGGGTTACCATCCAGATGATGAGGGTGAGTGTGAGGATAAAGATGAGTGCATAAATGACCCATGTGAACATGCCTGTGAGAACACTCAAGGCTCTCATATTTGCCATTGCCATCTGGGTTTTCCCCAGTGCCTGAGGACCCCAGCCGATGCCAAGACACAGATGAGTGCCAGATCCCCGGGACCTGCGAGCAGATGTGTGTGAATTATGAGGGTGGATTTGAGTGCTACTGCGAGGAAGGCTATGAACTCATGTCTGATCACTTTTCATGTCGCAAGAGAAGGGATAGAGATGACCAATCTGCTGTGACCCCTCCTTTTCCTTGGGCCACCCACCAGCCTGGACCTGTATGGGACCCTGCAGTCTATGAATGGTACCAGCCGCAGAGCCACACTGACGATCCTCCAGAGGATAAGCAATCTCTGGACTTGCTGACTGACCAACCCAGAGTTTTGGATTTTGATGTAATTTGGGTCACCAGTGCCCCTCAGGACGAACACCTCTTTGATTTAGCACTGGGCCATCCGACACAGCTGGCTGACGAAGATGGGGAAGACATAGCCAATGAAGGAGCTGAGTGGGGGCAGAGGTCTGAGTTTGAGCTGGAAGTTTTGCCAACCACTATCTACACCACACCTCCACCCACCACCAGCTCCAGCACTACTCAAGACTGGTATGAAGAGGACGACGATAATGAGGAGGAGACTACAGCTCTGCCTTTCCGTTCCACTTCTACAATCTCTGAGGGAGCATGGAATTGGTGGGCGGGGCTTACCACTTTCAGCCAGAAACCAGGAAATCCAGAGGATTTAGCCACAGACCCCAACATGCCAACGGATTCCAGCTACCCCATTGAAGCAGAAGAACAATACACAATTAGGGTAAACTATCAGCTCCCAGAGGAGGAGTTAGGGGAGGAGGAAAAGGACTATGTGGAGATCACACACCAAGACCCAGCGGTTCCCACCCAGCTTACTCCTTCCCAGCCACCCATGGGCGAGGGCGGAGAGAGCGATGACATCCTGGATTCTGTCCAGAAAGATAAGGGGCAGAAACAGAGCAGCATCTGGCTCCTGGTGGGCCTTCTAGTGCCCATATGCATCTTTGTTGTAGTAATGGTGGCGCTGGGCATCGTCTACTGCACCCGCTGTGCTGTTCATTCACGCAACAAGAGTGCCACTGACTGCTACCACTGGATCTCTGGGGCTCATGATAAACAGGGAGCTCCAAACCCCTCCGCAGGGGTCAAGACCCATGTTTAAACAGAGAAGAGAGAACATTAAACCAACTCTGCTTCAGAGGTAAGCAAGAGTGAATAATGGACGTGGTAAGGCACAAGCTGACTGTGGAACTGCCCACTCTTTGAACACATTTGGATATTACTGTTGAATACCAACTGATAGATGTGGAGAAGGGACACTTAAAACCACTGACCGTTTTTTAGGATAGGGTTGGTATGTGCTACAAACTGCTTTGATGTTTCATACACTGACCACACAGCGCAAGATCTGATTGCTTCATCATTGCACTAGGTTACATTATTATAAAATATTAGTGTCTTTATTAGAAATGTCAATCCATGTGTGTAGTCATTTATTCATTTCACATTTCACAGCTGGAGCCAGATCCTGCAAAGAGCCTTGCAAATCAATGTACTTTTGGCAAAAGCATGGTTAAGCAAACTTTGCTATGATCTTCTTTCCATGCTAAATCCTCAGGCTCAGTTTTCATCAATAGCATATCACTGTAGGTAACTTACTGTCAACTATGTTAAAAGGTATTTATGTGCATTGTTAGCTCATATCAGCATTGAGTGAAAAAAGACTGCAAGCAACTATCCCTTCAAGAGAAAAAACATTCTACAGTCACATTAATATGCTGGGAAAGCAGTCATTTGAAATCACTGTTGAATGTTTGATAAGAGACCAAACCTTTATTTGTATATAGTGGTACTTTTGTATTTATGTTTGTTTTATACTTTTCACCAAACAAATGTAACAATTGTAATGGCATACATTTTTTATGGACCCCATAAACCTGGTGATATGCAGAGGAATATCTGTCTGCACATGGAAATGCTTCTTCTTTCCTTGTATTTTTTCTGAAAAGAGGTTAGAGTGCAGATGTTCACACTACAGAGGGAATTTGGTAGGGCTGGTGGTTGACATTAGCTTTGGTCTTGGTCATTATATGGTCATCAGTCACCCTTCATAACCCTAATCCATTAGTACAGCCCAAGATATTATAACCATTGGATCTCATCCAGCTGTGTGAGACTGCAAGTCAGTGCGACACCTTGCCTGCATGCAACTTCAGATATTTTACAAATAAAAAAGACATCATATGCCAAAGATTGCAGAATCTAAAATTGTATATAACACGTGGAAACAAAGCTATGTGGATTTCTTTGGAGAAGTGATTATGTTGAAAGAAAAAAGAATTAATGAATGCAAAGCAATTACAAGTTCAAAAATCTTTAATTTAATGGATAAATTACTTTAAAGTTTGGGAAAACCAAGTGTCATTCCAAATTTGTTTATATTTTATTGATAGACTGTGAAATATAAGGAACATCAGATGTCTATTTCTCTGTTACAAGTTAAGAAATTGTGAATTAAAAACTATGACAAGGGTTGAGTGTGAAAGTTTATTATTGTCTTAATAATGGTTTGACGAAACCATTTCTTAACTCATGGTCAAGGGGCACCAGCTTTTACTGGGGCTTTCAACAGCGTCTCTCAGTCTTTTCCAGTTTGGTCAGTTGTCATGGATAGTTCAGTTGCTATCTGACATACTGCACGTCCGGAATTGCCATTTGTTCAAGATGCCTGCATGATGCAATTTAAAGTTTCAGAAAAAGCTAGTAAGTGGACCTCAAATTGTTTTACATAAAGAAAATAAGAGAACATAAGAAAATAAGTTTTTATAGATGACTCTTTGTTATTGTGTTTGCATTGACAACACTACTCTGGACTTTTGAAGCATCTTGTCCTGATACTTTACAGAGAGTCAGCAGTGATTTTAAAAGGCAGGAGTTGCCTCCTCAGAAAAGTGGAAAAATGAATGTGGGTGGAGGGAGGGGTGGATGTGTGATAATAAGGATAATGTAATGTCAAACATGACCGTGATCCCTTAACAGTTTGAAGAAAAGGTTTTCATGGAAAATACAACAGGATCCTTGAGCACAGTCAACCACTGGCAGTAAGGAAGCATTGTCATTGTATTAACCAATGGAATGTGATGATCAAAAACAGGTTCTGGCTCGGCAACTGTTTCTCAGGGGGGGTCTCTCTCTCTCTCTCTCTCTCTCTCTGACCTATGTTCACAATAGTGCTGCAAGGACCCTGATGAGAGTGCGGAATATGACCACATCACACCCATTCTCCATTCACTTCAGTGGCCTCTTGTTTCCGCCAGGATTGAATATAAAGTCTCCCTTCTTACCCACCAGTGTATCTATGGAAATGCCCCTTCCCCCAATCTAAAAGAACTACTCACTCCTCTAACTCGATCTCCCCGTTCAACAAACTCAAACAGCCTTATTCTCCCCAAGACTAAGCTCAGCACCATGGGTGATCGGGCTTTCTGTTCTGCTGTTCCTTGAATCTGGAAGGCCCTCCACGACCATCTGAGTGGACTTTTAAAAAAAGACTAAAAACATTTTTAGGAGAACTTATGACTTTTAACTACTATTAGTATTTTATATTGATGTTTTTACCAGGCTTTTATGATCTTAACTGTAGCACTTTGAGATTTGCTCCAAATGTAAAGTGCATTACAAATGAAATCTATTAATTATTATTACTATTAAATCTTTTATTTTCAACTCATCTCTTCAACAGATCTCAGTACACTGTAAATTATAATGCATGCAAACTGACTACCTTAAAAACACAAAGTAAAGTTACTGTTTGACTTAGGGGAACTAGATATTGTATGTTGTACTAATACATGTTTATTTAGTGTATCACCCTTACATTTGAGTTAAAGTAACTAAAGAACAGCATAGAGTATATGTAATTTAACTTAACTGTACTCTTGACTTACTATAGACTACTTAAAATTACTAGTTCAAACAAATAAACAATTTCAGGTAAACTAGACTGTTTTCCAAACAACTCATACAGGGAGACACTACAGGTGAATAGGGAAAATATTCTAACTAACAGATATAACCATGACACTTCCCCAGTTGATTATTTACATTGTGACAATATTGTATTACAGGTTTTCTGAAATTCTATTTTTAAATATGCAAACGAGGTTATACGATTATAAACGATTATATTGGTCAACATGTGCTAATGCATACATTTCTAGAACAGAAATGTTAACGTTCAACAGATTTCTTTCATTTAGTTGACAAATTAGAGTCAAATAACTAGATAACTGCACTAAAGAAATCCATTTTTGCCATGTTTTTAGGTATAAAATGTTAAATGTCAGACTATGAATGATATTTGAACAAACCCTACCGTAACAACCTTTAGAATATAGATACAAAGTACAGTGAAAAATTTGGTGTATGTAAGTGCTACTAAAGTGGAGTTTTCTGGCTCAACGTCTGAGAAAAATTCATTTTGAGAAAATGGCCTTCAAAGATATGTATTGTAAAATTCCAAACATTTTGAACACACTACAGGTGTAAAGGTAACTAACAGCTCTCACCATGAAACCTCCAGAGTTGATTATTTACCTTAAGACAATTATTTTTATTTTAAAAGGTTTTCTGAAATTTGTATGTTTAAATAGGAAAATAAGGGGCGCTTAGATAGCTCACCTGGTTGAGCACACGTCCATATATAGAGGTGTACACCGCTGTGGCCCCTTCTGCATGTCATTCCCCCTCTCTCTCCCTCTCTCCCCTTTAATTTCTTCAGCTGTCTTGCAGATATAAAGGCCTAAAATGCTCCCAAAAAAAGATCTTTGTAAAAAATAATAATAAAAATGCAAATAAGGCATTCACTACTTCTATCCTTTGGTAGATCTAGGAGAAAGTTACAGGCATAAATAGACAAAGTGTAGCAAAATAAACACCTACAGTAGATATGTATTTTGGATGTTTTTTTAGTCTAAAAGAAGACATGTTAGGGACGCCAAATAGCCCAAAAACTAAAAATTGAAAAATCTTTTTGCCTGTTGTGTCTCCCCTTAAGTTGGGGTAACTAATGTGAAAGTTCCCGCAACTTAGAATTTTTAGTTGTATTTACAGCAAACAAATGTTCTTGTTAAAACCATGCAAACCGATTACATAGACTAAGTTAGTGTTGCTAGGGTACCTTAAATGCTTCAAACATCCATTATACACGAATGAAAAGGTTCCATTCTCATAAAATAATCCAAATTTACAGTTACAAATAATAAATCAAGGTAGTCACATAGTTCAATTATGTGTTTTCTTTATTTTTCTAACTGTAACAAACAGCACACTTTAGTTTCAGCTCTGTTAACACATTGGGCTATTTTAACACTCTATGGATAAGTACCTCACACAACCCCCCCCCTTCAAAAAATCCTCAAGCTATCCCTTTAATTCTGTATTAACTATAAGCCACAGTTTATAGAGCAAACTTGGTGACCAATGACAAGTGCATAGTTAACAGTAAGAAAACAGCTTAACAGTAAGAAACATATACACTTATAATTTAACCCCTCTGAGGTCTAAAGGTATTTTCACACATCTTAAATTTACCTTTATAAGGAATTTGCATGAAGCCGATCCCCATGTGTTTTAATATCAAAATGTTCAGAACAAATTCAGCTTTCTTTACAGTGCGGCCCACATTTTTTCCAGAGAACTGTGTAAAGTGATAATTTGACAACATGAAACAAAGGATGTTTACTTTTTAAAAATCTTGAAAACTCTTTTGTATTGTGTTGTTCAAACTGATTTTGGTATCTTAGGTTGTCTGAAATGAAATTTTGCAATAACAATGCTTTTTGAGTAGGCGTGTTAAAAAAAAAATACATTGTTTGGACGCGATGATGCGTCTTCTGTCCTAAGAGGGTTAACTTTTAAGTTTTTTTGGAGCAGCACGTCATGCAGCTCAATGGGAATCATTTTAACTGGACATTATGACCAGACAATGGCCAGAAAGATTTAAATATGTTGAACTTGAACAGATGTAAAGAACCGACAATCCATCTGTCATGCAACAGAAGTAACCCCCATCACCAGTAGAAAACCTCAACGTAACCTTAACTAAATGGGTTTCTGTGCTCAGCCTTAACGAAACCTTAAACACACTTTAGTTTCCACACTCTGATATTGTAGAAATATACAACTGAAAGGCTGTGACTGTTTTGCAAATATGTATGTACTTGATAAATATTCTGTCTGAATTTGTTTGGTCATTTCTCCCAAAAATGGATTTTTCTAACATAACATATAGCAGATTAGATATCTTTAAATCTGAACAGAGCAAATTGAAAACAGCAGGAGGGATACAATAACCACTGGTTTAATAACGTCCATCTCCATCTGCTTCATCTTGATGTTAGAGAATAAGTGGAGACACGTCATCAGCTGAAGAAAACTCTGATAATGGAAAATGAACCCTGCTGTTGACACTCTGTGTGTGTGTGTGTGTGTGTGTGTGTGTGTGTGTGTGTGTGTGTGTGTGTGTGTGTGTGCCCGCTGTTTGCTCTGTCTATCCTCAGCTTCCTTCTGACTTTCAATCCCTGATTGACTTTCTCTCTCTCTGATGCTTTGCGCTTTTATCTTGCTTTTTCCGCTGTTGCAAAAGCAAACAACACCCCAATCATAATAACTGGCTACCTCCACTCAGACGTGTTTGGAGGCCAGGGGCGTCAGAATGGGGGAAGGGACTGAGTCCCCAGGGCACTCATTTGAGAAGGGCCCAAAAATATGTTAGAATAAATAACTGTAGATGCGGGGGAGGGGCCCATAGAAAATGCCTTTCTACAGGGCCCAGAATTTTGTTGGAGGCCATTAATAGCCAATATCTATCCAAAGTTTTGTGTGCAGCATGTATTTGGTGCTTAACAGGTAGTGTACAGCTGCTTTGTTTGAGCTTTTTCACTGCAAACAGCTCCCTGCAAGATTTGTGACAAAAGATGTTCATCAATGACATTTGTTCATGATAAGATGCTAAACTTGTGACAATTAGGACAAGAAGACTCAAATGCAAGGCTCAGTTTGAAAATGTATTTATTGACGGAGGGAGTGGGGAAATAGACGCCAAGGACAGGGATGCAGAGACCGGGAGGCTTAGGGGGTCTCAAGAGGGAAGGTACTCGTGGATAGCGTGGGGAAACCAGAAGCAACGGTTCGAGGGGGAGACACTGGAATAGGCAGCAGAGACAGAGACAAACTAATGCAGCATGCCGTGGGAGGGAGACCAAGGGAAGACGGCAGCTGACCGGAGACAGTAGACAGGAATGGAGGGCGAAGACTGCGGAGGTTGGGGGGAAAAAAACAAAACAAAAAACTAAGTGAAACATTAAACTCAAAGGCAAGGAACACTCTAGGACTAAAGTTGCTGTGAGCGTTTCACCAGGGTAACTGGAATAACAATCAAGGGAAGATGGGTTGGAGAGCCAAGATAGATATACTGTGGATGATTGGAGATGGCAGGCAGGTGTGAGCGGTGGGAGCAGGTGATTGAGGATGAAGTTCAGGTGTGTGTAGTCAGCTGCACTCTTAAAAACTAATTCAAGGGACTTTTAATCATTACTTAAATATATACATTGTTGTGAAATAAAAAAATCAAGTTCTGAGATACTGTTAGACTTTTTACTTGTAATTGTTATTTTATTGAGCTTGGATGACACACAAATTATGCCTATTGATTCAATATACTATCCTGACTTGTCAGAGTTTAACATTTTCAGTTAATCAAAAAATAATTTAATTTTAAGTTCTGTTAATGTAAAATACAATTTGATGACGTGTAAACGGCCCGCAGTTTCCCTCTCCTGCATGTGCGGGCATGTTCAAGGCCAGACGAGTGCAAGAGCAGAAACAGATAGAAGCGAATGTGTTGAATGGTAAGTAATGTTATGCTTAATTACATTTATTTGCATTCGTTCAGGATTCTGTTGGTGTTAGCAGACTGTAACCGAATACCGAAATCTGGAAGTCCTTACTCTGAAATTTGAGCAGTGTTGATAGTACAGTCTGTGTGCTGAGGTGAAGTTAGCTAGTAGTGCGGGAGAAATAGGTGGCCAGGTAGCCAGGGAAAACGTCTTGGCAAGCTAACTTAATTTGGGATTACCCATTAGCCACCGTAGTTATAACGTTAGCTAGACATGATTAGACTATGATTCAGATGAGAAGAAATACTAAAGGTAACTCGCCAACACACAACCTACACTAGTTTGTTAGTCAGCTAGTAAATGAGTAATAAGTAAATGAGGTAGCTACTTGTAGTCTATAAACGTAGCTAGCCTACATGCTAACCGGAGTGGTTAGCATGTAGGCTAGCAGTAATAGCCACTGCTCGCTAAGATGCTAGGCCTCCATTTTGGCTTGTTGATTTGGCCTGTTGTTGATTAGCTACACTATTTGTTCAGATACTTGGCTCAAAACCAGTCAGACTTATGTAGGACCCTATGAATTCCGTTTTATTTCCCATTTTCATTTTTGGGAATTCCATTTTTACCTTTTAACTTTTATTTTACCACAAAATAGTGTGTTTTTAATGTTAATGAATAGTGTTTGCTTTAGGATTCTTTGTTTAGCAGTGGGGGCAGGTCTGAAAACACCCCCCTGAAGAACCATATTTCATTTATAAGGGTTAATAAGTTAATATTTATGTTAAGACAGTTACATAGATAAATACTGATAGGAAAGCTGTTTAAAATTATACATAATTCCTTATAAAAGTCAGTAATTTCATTTGTTATCTAAAATACAGATTGTGAATTTATGATGAATAATTGTTTTGTTTGCACTAAAACATCCAAGGTCAGACGTGGTCAGTGTGAAGAAGCATGTTTGCACTGCAGGATTTAGTGCCACTGTTAATTTTAATAAATGGTTCTAATTAATATGAATATTACTGTCTGAATTTCTGTTCTTTTTGAGCACCCTTAGCTGCTGTCCTGTTGCCAGGTTTTGACATCCCCCTCATGCGTCTAAATACTCTTAGCAACCTTTCAGAAGGTGGTCAGTTTATATTTTATATATTTATATAAGTCCTCTCTGAAGTCTTTATTGTCCCATTAAAAAATCTCCAAGTCTTAGACAAAGACCCACCTGTCTTAATGAGGAATTGTATCATGATAGCTTGTGTTTCCCAGGACGCTAAGTTGCTCCAAACTCCAACCTTGGTAGTTTTGTGGGTGGGAGGAGCCTGCAACCAAATTTGGAGTTTTGAGCAACTTAGCCTCCTGGGAAACACAGGAAAATGTCATTATTATAGGACAGGGCTCAAGTTAACTCTTACAGAGATCAACTTAATTATTAAGTTCATGTTACTTAGAAATGTGTTTTATTGTGACTAAAAAGCTTCTTCCCCTAACTTAAAACATTATGTTAAATCAACTTAAATACTTGCATTAATGTTGATAATTATTAAGTTCATGTTACTTAGAAATGCGTTTTATTGTGGCCTAAAAGGTAATTTACCATACTCAAAACATTGCTTTGAATTAATGTAAATCTGTCAGCAGTCTTAACTTAAATATCTAGTGGAAAACGTTAACATATATTTTTTTGTAGACCCAATGTTTTATTTTTTAGAGTGTGGCTTTAGCAGGTGGGAGAGGGAGCAGAAAAAGAAACGGCAGGAATCAAAACAAACCAGGTGACAAAAATGTAACAAAATAAAAGAAATATATAACAAAATCCCCATTCTTTTTCATTGACAAAAAAGGTTGTTTTTTTCAAATAATCAATAATAATTATAATTCAAAATATCCCTGGACGCCTGGAGCTAGCTGCACCCTTTTTTTATATCGACGAAGGATCAATCGAAGGGTAGTTCTGGTGTCGACGGATGTTTCACCAGATGTCACTCCGCTCGCATCAAGTAACATTCACTGGAACCTCTAAGCAAAGTCACAATCTGAAGTCGGCAAATTCTAAGGAAAATCTGGATTGTGCAACAAGGCAGGCCTGCTTGGGTTTTGGTGAATGATTGTAAAAATATAAATACAAAGAATATGTTTACGGCATTTACTATCTCAGTGGGATATTTTAAGACTGATTGGCAGGGATTTGCTATGGGCAAAAGACATGGTGAATGATCTTTATCATGTATCCATCTTATTTAAATAGCTCACATATGTTGGTGTGAACAGTTAACTTCATTTATTGCACATGTTCCACAAAAACAAGTTCCTTCCCGAGGCTATTTTTCAGAGCCACCATCTCTGTGTAGCCCAAAACAACTGATTGTTTTAAAGAAATGCAAACAAATCTGAGCTTTTTTTTTTTTTAACCATATTGTCAGGACAGAAACCTTGCAGCTACAAGGCCTAAATATTGTCAAAATTAAATCAACATGTGGTGTTGATTGTCTGTTGTTATTATATGGTCCATCCTTCCATCCATCCAGGGGCCTCATTTATTACATTGCATTGGTTTAAATAAATATGCAAATCAGAACATGTTTTCACTCTGGACATGAAGAGTTTATTTGCAAAAAGGTACAAATCTTTTTTTAAATGAATAAACCAGAACCAATTTGATTTTCTGTATTTGTGCACAATAAAATAAGATTATGAACTTTTAAAATAAATTGTCTTGATCTTGTCAAAATAACCAAACACCAGTTGGATTTATATACCATGGATTGCACCAAAACAAAAACAAAAAACACGATTTAGGAGAATAACTCAAAAAAACTTAGAAATCTGCTTGATAAACAAACCCATTCATTATTTGCTTGAATTGATAATATCTGACCAGACGGCTTCTTTGCAAAGCTGCGTTTGTCATTATACAACCTGGCACTTTATGTCTAAATCAAATTGATACATTCTCATTTGAAAGCAGGTTTTTTAGGGTTTGTTCAAAATGCTACTTCTTGTACTTCAATATGGATATGTAAAACTAATTGACGAAGATTCTGGGCCTGAAAAGTGAAGCCAAAGTTTAAGTGCCTTGAACCTGCATTCTATCTTATTTCCAGCAGGGGGCGACTCCACCGGTTGCAAAAAGAAGTCTCTAAATGAGAAATTGACCCTCCTTCTCACTTGATTTATAACCTCCATGAACGTTTTCATAATAAGTGAATGGCCTCTATGGCTAGTTTCAAGTCTTCTTCAATAAAGAATGATGTTCATTTTGTAAATAATGGTTCCATTTACATTAAAATTGACGTTAAAGCAGGGGATGCTATAGGGGCGTTAATACACACCGACCTGCCAATCATGACCAAGATTTGGCAATGCTAACCATGGCACTGTGTACATTAAAATAGTCGTGAGCTTCACTTAGGGTGTTGTCTGTGTTTTTGACCCTGTCACCGTGGGTTTTCACTTCAGCAAAGTTAACTGGAACATTTGGTCACATAAGAATGTCTTGTCAGCGTTCTGCCATCCAAGCTAGCGATTGTTAGCTGGTAACTTGAGGGAAAGATTGCCTATTTTTATGGAGCTGAATGGTGCCAATACCCATTTGCCTTATGGTAAATCTCTGCCGGATGACTTGCTTCAACAGGGTTGAAAATATGCGACCTTCGACCTTTAGCGTTTGGCACAGCACTATGTAACCATAAACATCACTGGCTTGGCTGCTTGGCTCCATCCTCTCATCAAAAACAATCATATTGTTTGCAAAAAAGAGGGCGGCGCCCATATTGCCAAATTCAATGATTCAAAAACAGCATTCCGGATGCAGCGTTTATTATTTTTTTGTCCATGGTCTTTTGAATAAAGGTTCATAACATTTTTGTCAATTTATCTAAACTGTGCTTTAGTTTTTGTCAGCTAAAAATTGGCTGTATGACTAAAACTAACATGAACTTTTGGTCTCAGGAGTAAGACTTTATGTAACTGACAGAAATAACACTAGAAAAAAATGGTTATTTCCATTCGCTGCTTGTTGTTTCTCTGTTACATTCCATTTTGTAAAAACTCTGAACAAAGCCTCTGTCGTTCGTTTTTCACTGGTATTATAAATTGATAAACATTTTTTTTCACTATTTTCTTTTCTGTGTGAACCTACCTTTAACCAATTATCCTTTCCTCTGGTGCCCATTCATTATTCATCTACTATCACGTTACCAAAGGGAATGGATCGAATTGTTAGAAAATGTTTTTATTCTTGTGCTTCTAATTAAACTTTCCAGACATTGTACTAAAGATTAGAACATTGAACTGAACTCTGCGTGTCACTTTGTTCTCTGAGCCTGTAATTGCTTTCAGAATCAACTCACAGAGAACAAGCCAGTAGATGAAAGGCTATAGAAACCACAAAACAATCCTGATTGTATTGTTTCATAACCCTTTTTATTGATGTAACTTAAAGGGCAATTATTATGTAGCATTTTCAGGATAAAACTTGCATTTTGTGTTTGTAATGGAACATGCTTACATGCTTTTATGTTAAAAAAAACACTTTATTTTTCTCATACTGCAATTGACTGCTGCACCTGCACCTCTCTATGAGATGCAGGTGCAGATGAGTGTTTCCTGGAATCTCCGGAGCACACTTTGTACAGTGAAAAATCATCAATAAAGGCTTCTAAACCAAATATTACACAACTGGACATGTCTCAGGGCTAAAGTGACCGGAATTAGAGGAGAAATGACCAGGATTAGCTGACTACATTATGTCACGTTAGCATTCAGCTACTTAATAGTTAGCTGTATGCTACTGTTAGATGGTAATGGAACGAAGCAGCACGTTTTGCTGTCAAAAATGGCAGATAAAGACTTCTGAACCAAACAATACCCATTCGGACATGTTTCAGCAGTAACGCAACCCAGAATTGTGGAGAAGTTAACAACACTGGCAGCCAAGATGACATACTGCTGTCTGAATGTAGTTACATGCAACAATGTTAACCCTGCAGTGGCTTAAAACAACACGCCAGTCCTGCCTACCCAGAGCAGAGGACCTATCATAGAAGGCCGGCTTTGAGTTGCGTAACATTTAGCCGAGAGTAGAAAAAAATGTTTATACCAGAGCATTCAGAACAGTTAAACATGTGAGTTTTAGCTCGCAGGGATTTCTCTAAAATATGTATTTTTTGGCCACGTTTAACAGGAAAATCCAATATTATTCCATTGTAGATATGACAGAAAATACAGAAAAGCATATAATGTCCACTTCAAGGAAAATATTGCAGGTTTTCTGTTATATTCATATTCATTCATATTCATTCATCTGCCATACATGCAGATAAATGGCTGCAGTATGGCCAGTAACACCTCCGTTGGATGATGCTCTTCAGAAGGGTTGAAAATTGGAAACTTTCCTTCTTTAGCTACAAAAACCAATCCTGGCTCTAGCTGTTGCTGCTTCTGGTTTGGTGCTGGAGGGAGCCCACCCATTGGTTGTTGACAATGTTGACGTGATTTAACTTTACTACTGAGACTTAAAACTTATTATCAAACACATTTGATGTTGTTGGAACATCAAGATGGAAAAAAGACTGACTCTGAGTTTCATGACCACTGTGGTAGAAAAAGTACACTCTTATTGTTAAGTTAATGTCATGTAATGTCTGCAATTACAATCAAGAAACCAGATAAATGTAACCTCTCTATGTAATTGTACTTTGGGATCCAGAAAAAAACATCCCCCCAACCTTACACCAAACGATAGAGACGACTGGATCGCGCCCCAACTGTAGCAAGACTTTAATGATTTAATTTCCGATATTGGTAAATATTCTGCAACAATGGAATCGCTTGAAAAGTTGTTTAGGGATGACACTATCCTCTTTGTAGGTGGTTTGAACAATCACATTTCCATCTCATGCACTCTGCACACCCACATTGTCCTGACACAGGGTCTAATCAGGCAAAAATAATTAAAGCCACCTGTGTTGGTTTACCATGGTTGTGCAGATCCTCTTTTCACAGTGCCTAGTTTGTTCAGGAGAATAACAATGCTTTTCTAATGTAAAACCTCCAGGATTTTCAACCTGTTCTCGCTCCCAACATGTCAAACACTGAAGCTTGGTCAGTGTCGCTCACCGTCAGACAGCGTTGTAAAAGACCCCCTTTAGCATCTATGTGGAACGCACTGGGCAGAGAGTTCAGCTCGTTGTAAGGTGACGTTGTATGAAGAGTGACAATGGTAGCGAGTAGTATAAAACACCAAAAACCTGCATCAGGAGGCAGGTTGGGATGGCGGATGGATCAAACAACACTGAAGTTTTACCCGGGAGACTGTAGGTTTTGCCCCATTGTTATCCTGTGTGTCAATAACACGTACCATTTTTAACCCCACCCATTTACTACCCCTAACTGTTTTTGTCTCCTTCGTGTCACGTAGAGGTACATAGAGGTACAATGCCAAATCAGTGACAATATTGCTGCAGATGGGATTATATTGGAATTAGTTGAAAGCCCACTATGTCTTTGTAAGACACCAAAGGCAACTTTTTGCATCAATAGCTAACACCAAAGGCACCTGACCAAGTGTTGTTTTTTGTAGTGTTGGGAGTAAGACTGTGTTGGGATTTTAAAATTTTCTGTGTGGAAGAATGGCCGAAAATCTTGACTGTAATTTTATGTACCTTAAAGCAAAAAAAAGAGGCTTCTCCACCAAGTATTAAATGCATTTTAGTTAGCGGGTTCAATGTTGTTCACTGTGTCAGAAACTTTTTGATGCATTAGAATGTTACAATTTCTTCATCTGTATGGTTTTATTGAGTTAATATCAATGTTGGGCCTACATGTTGTGAACAGCTAAAATTGGAAATATTGAAACCAATACCCAGAGATTAGAACTTCCAAAGCAACAACAATGACCTTGACTGTTCACAATAGGATTATTTGCAAGAGGAAAACGAATATCTGAGGCCAAGAACCGGTTGTCTTATTATGCAGACATATGACTCTAGTACATCCAACAAATAATCCCCCTAAGCTCTATTTTCTATAAGAAAAAATAAACGGTCTGTCTGTTAATGGCATCGTATTTTCAACACAGCACTCACCACACACTGACAGTCCAAACACACAGCCTTTTTGAAAATGGAGTATTAAATTGCAAATTATGGTCTTTAAGCAACAACCACTTTAATTTGGAGGCACAAGGGAGTCTATCTGAAAAGGTATACAGAGAAAGAAAGGACTCACAGCCAGGTGGACAAAATGATTGCAGTTTTGTTCCTCATAATTGTACTCTGCACTTCTTCTCTTTCAGCTGATGTCAGGAAATCAATTATAACTCATGCAAGCAGTTTTCAGAACCATCAGACATGTGATTCCTCTATTTCACTTTGTCTGGTTTGTCTGGATAAAGGATGAGGCAGCCACACAGGGAACACTTTGTTTTTCGAGAAACGACATAAGTTTTCTTCATTAGACATTCCTGAAGCTGCAATATAGTCAGAAATGTGTTCAACAGAGACGGAACAAAAAAAGGTGCCAAATGTTACTCTGAGGGCAGCAGATACAGAGGTATGTTTGTGTCGTGAGAATATGAGATCTATGTGGGACAAACAAAAGTATTATTGCAACCTCAAGTAATTGTAACCAAGACCTCTTTTCAGATCAATCTTCTTCTTCTCTTTGGATTAGTTTCATCAACAAATGAGTTATGTGATTTGTGGCCTGACATACAAACACATTGACATCTGTTCAGTACACTTGGATAAATGGTTACTGTATCCCTTTCTGTCTTGCAGCTTGATCTGGGCCCTTGACTTCATCTGGCCCCTCCATTTCCTCTCTGTGCGAGACAATGACCTCCAGATTCCAGGGCTGTGCCTGGATAAAACCAAGGCTGCAAGCTTGAAGTCGAAGTCAGACTTCAAGATTCAGCAGGCAGTTTATAAGCACTGCACTTCTCACTAATGCTGGCAGACTCATGATAAACAATTTAAAAAGAGGATCCAAATCGATGCCCTCGTTTTCATTCCATACATAGTCTATACCCACTTCCGGCATTGCTCTTTTGCCCATGGAAATTCCACCGGGTGTCACTCTTTTCAGCTGGATACCTTCCTCTTTCTTTGTTGGAATTTTGAACTCATATGGATTTATGAGGACTATGGTTGACTGCTCCTTAGATCTCTGCAGAGTAGATCCAGACAGCTAGCTAGACTATCTGACCAATATGAGTTTTTGTTGCACAACACCCCACACACATACCCACCATTAATAAAGCATGGACATTTTAATATATATATATATATATATATATATATATATATCAACAACTCTGCAGTTCTCAGAGATCAATGCTCTCTGGTACAAACTGTCTTGTTAAACACTCTTAAAGCTGACATGATGTACTATCCAGACCTCTCCAATTTAAAGAAATCTGTCTTAAAATGGAAGCCATCTTTAAAGGCCACATATCTCTGGCAGAGTGTGAAGCCCTAAGGCCATAAAACTGGACCTGGCTTCTCTAAGATTGGTTTGTTCCTTCATCGCCTGAGGCGCTGCAGGTGTAAAGATTTTCTGTCAGGATGGATAAAAAAAATGTATTTGGAGCGATGCATAAATAATAACAGACAGAGTGAGAAGTAAAGCTGAGGGAGTTAAATAGAAATGAATACCGGCAGTCATCAATTCCACATTAAACAAAACTATACTTTGTTTATGTACAGTACTTGCTAGTGACATGGCGCCATATAGCGATACAAAGATGGATACAAGGTGAACATGATACCTGCTACACATTAGCAAGTCTCAAGTCTGTTGCAGATTAAAGTATCTCATTTAAGGGAAACCAAGTGTGAAGCGCAATGAGGTAGTTGCTAACTACATACTACATATGTTCACAATGTTTTACATTTCTTTGTAGTCATATACAGAAATAGTGAAGCAGTGGTAATAAAACATTCTTAGTTCAATCAAGCTGTGAATTAACTAAAGAGGGTCTGGAAGTCATGTAAGCAAACTTTAACCTGGAGAATGCCTGGTTGGTAGGGTAGTTGATGACCTACAAGATAGTTTCATCAGCATAAAAATGGACCTTTCAAGTGCTGGAGCTTTCTGGAGAGCTCCTAAGAAGCTTTGTGCTGGGGTGAGACACGTATGATTGTTGTACTGTCATTTACATATCTATGTTTATCTTGTTTATTGTATAGTTTGTTGAATGGTTTGGTTTTGAATACTGTAGTTGCTGTGTCATCTGTTCTTGGTGGTGGGGGTGTATGTTCATGTTGCGAATTGTATGTTTTGTAAGTTGTTAATTTGGACAGATCTACAAAGAATGCAAAACTTCTACAATGCAAATTAACCAAGTCATCCATACAGCATACATATTGTACCAAGACCTGGTCTAAAGCACTTTGTTTTTCTTAACTCTATGTCATAACTCATAACTTACGTATAGTTATTTGTTGTGGCAGTAATGTTTTTTCTTTCTCGTTGTCTTTTCAGACTCGTTTTTAATGTTTGTAACAATTTAGTGACTTGGTGTATTTTGTTTCATACTTCTAGATTTACCGCCAGTGTCACAACTGAAACATTATAAAAGAAAACATCAAACGAAGAAGGCTTGCTATTATGACAACTCATCTGATTAATGTAAAATGTGTTGTGTTTTTTGCACGGACAGGATAGTCAGGACAATGTGTAGTATTTCTAATGTTTCAAGGGGGATTTTGTCAAGTATACAAAGTGTAACCAGCTGAAAAGAGTTTGTGGTTTCCCCTTTGGTCCCCGCATCGTTCTGGTTATGTGGAACACTATTTAAAATGCTGCTCTGTGGAGTGAAACTTTGATGTGGGGGAGTGTCCCATTCACTGTGCTAGTTTTTTCTTTCGAGACAAAGCTTTTTGCTATCCCCCTCCACCACTTACTGTAAACTCCAGCTGGACAGATTCTGTGAAATGAGTTGATGAAAAACTAATTAAGACTCACACAACCCTCTCTGTAATTCTCTCTCTTGTATCATGTGGATGCACCGACAGAATTGTAGTCATTACTTAGACAGCTGGGGCAACAGAAACTATACACTGTAGCTTTAAGGCCCCGGCGTTCTGTGGGTATTGATGTCAGCCCACATACTTGAATGTATCTGTGGTGTAGCCAGACCTTACTCCAAAGTGTTGTACGTGGTACTTTTTACACTTCAACATCTTTTTGAACATTAAGATGGTCATATTTTGTATTCTGTTTCAGAGTATTCATAATGGATATACACTGTAATGTATTAGAATGTAACATGTCACAGCCTGCCTACCCAACACTCACTTTTTTAATAGGTGAATACAAACAGCTTCATTTATAGGCTTACCCTGTAATTACATTCTACGTAGAATGAAAAAGACAGCCTGCATACCCTTTACAGTGTAATTGTAGTGAAAAGGGAGTTACCATATTTAAATACTTTTTACATTGTTCTTTCCTCAAGTCCTTCATTTTAAAACAGTATATACCATAGCTAATTTACCTAGTACGCAGTCAATAACCATCTCAAGCTCTACGTCCAAAAGGCTAAAACAATTTTTGTTCCAAGACCATTTCTGGTAATTATGGTGTCAGGGAATTATTGAATCCAGCTGGTGACGATAACTTGGGTAGGAAGAAATAAGAAAACCTAATCTTCCACATTTACACGCTAGCAAATCTTTGGATGAGACCGCCTCCCTGGCTTGATAAAGTGAAGAGAGCATGGGACCGGGTAGCTGCTTTATTAGAAGCAGTCCAATGATGTCAGTCACAAAAGGGGGCAACAGCTTGTCTCTGACCCAATCAGAGACTTAATTCCAATAATAAACAAGCTTGAGGACAAGTGAGACGATCTGGTCTTTCCTTTGTATGACTCCAGCAGGCTGAGTGTCCACACAGATGCGTTCTCTGGATGGACTCCATCAGTAACAGCCTGGAGAGACATGAGTGGTCCTTCACAACCTCTTATCTGGCCAGGATGTCCACAAATGCACCTTCCAAATCCACATGAGTCATCTCTGGACAAGTATAAGAAATTAGGTTGTTTTTTTCTTTCAATTTTTCAAATCCTGTGTCCTATTGTTGTTTTTTTTAAAGATTATTTTGGGGTTTTTTTTCCCTTTATTAGATAGTGATAGTAGATAGACAGGAAAGGTGGGAGAGAGATGGGGTGAAAAACACAAAGGCAAAGGGCCGCAGTTTGAATTCAAACCTGGGCCTCTGCAAAGGACTTAGCTTACATGGGGCGCACGCCTGGGTGAGTTAGAGGTCACCCCCCTGTCTCCTATTATAACATATTTCTTCATATACTCTTTACTTTGTTTTCATTGGAGGCACATTCAGGATAAACAAAGAAATGAAGTCTTAGATGCTTAACAAAAAAACAATGTGTCTGCAACCACTGGTTTGCTCATTTCACAAAGTATGCAAAAACACATTTTCTCAAATACTTATCTGGCCTCTTTTTTCCCTGTGAAACATGCTGTTTTTAAATCCAACATGATTTGGGGAGGCCAGCTGACTCTCTCCCATCATATAAAATCAAACTTGATTTTGTTTGCCTGCAGAGTAACACTATGTTCATATTATATAAGAGCATCTCTTGGCCCCCATATCCTGATCTAACAGCCAGAGGTGTTCAGTACAAACATGAACACATCTTTAAACAATGCTTGACTATATTAAGTCAACATGGTCTCTAACTGAATCAGTAGCTTTTAGCAGTGTAGCTCCTCACCACCGCTCATTTTATGAAAGTAAAGTGAAACAACAACATGGTCAGTGACTGTAAATCTTAAAACTGAACTGAACAATATTAGGTGTAACTAGCTAGAATTGAAGACACTGCCATTGTGTGGAGAGTGGCTGAACTTCAGTTTCTTTTATTCTCTAGTTTCTCATTTGTCCCCCTCTTGACCTTGTATCAATAGAAGTAAATTCATTAAACCTTGAGATAAGTGTAACATTTTCTCAAGTTGAAATATTTTCAACATGTCTTTGCCTCAATTAATGCTGGCTAGAGTGTATTTGTATCTGTTTCTACCATGGATGTAAAAAGTAAAAGAGCTGGAAACAGCTCTGTCACTCTAACCTAACACACCAGATGGTTTGTTCCCCCGAACCATTTGCAGGCACTTTCAAAAGATACCTGGCAGGTGATTGGATCAACCTTCTGTCTAACACGTTCACCATTGTTGTTTTGATAAAGAAGGCGCTAACCCTACACCTCCACAGCACTGTGGAGTAAGGTCTGGCTAAACCAAGGATACATTCTGGGATAGAAGAAGAAAACGCTCTGGGTTGTTTGCATTTCTTGGGTCAAATTTGATCCGTTTAACCATTTTTTTATTAAAAATATGGGTTTCTTTCAACCAAATTGCCCAAAAATAACATGTATGTCCCTATAACGTTCTTCACAAGAGTGAAAAACAGTGACTTAACATTGACAGTCTGGGACTGTCCGTCAAAACATGTTTCTCTGATCCTAACAAAATAATTCATAATTACATTTTTTTGTTTTTTTAAACATTTGGTGTTATTTCATATAAATGAGATTAATTGACATGAATTCCAAAAATCTGTGTAAGAACATTTTCACACCTGTAGTTTGCTTTTGTCCTAATCAGTTGGTGAGTTTGTAAAGATGAAGGGATTCGGTTTGGTTTGGTTTGGTTTGGTTTGGTTTGGTTTGGTTCCACACCTGGACAAATCCAAGCGTTCCAAAATGCGTCATTGCAAATCACTCAAGAACATCCACTCCTCTTATTGGTCAGATGTGTCTGGGAGCAGTAGCAAGAAAAAGGTCATGTGTTCTGGACTAGTGTATAGATAGATAGATAGATAGCCTTTTATTATTAGACTCATGGTCCATAAAAAAACAACAACAACAACAAAAAAAAAAATACAGATACACGAGACAGACACCAATTAAATAAGACAGCTATACCAGTGATCCCATAAGGGGGACTGGTATCGCAAAGCATTGAACCTCGGGTCAATCAGATGTAAAATGACAGAGTTACAAGAAGAATTCAGGCGACAGATACATTTATACATCAAATTCCTCAGTAAAGCGGAGAATGTAGGAACTCCTGCTTGACAGAACAATTCACTTGCACTACACCACCTAGGTTTCCTTAATAGAATGCGCAAACAATCATTATAAGCGACCCGCAGCTTACTGAAGCTTGCCTTTTTGTACTTGACCCACAAGGGGGCAGTATAAAAAGCAGTACAATATGCTTTAAAGTGGTTTATCTTAACAGAATCAGAACACCAGGAGAACTTCCTGGCAAGCATGTTAGCCTGCATATATAACATGCGACGCTGCCTATACACTGTATACTTCTTGCACCTCCATGGTCAAACCAGCTCATTTTTATTAAAATGATCAGACAGTGTTTCGCATTTCATTACTATGTCTGCTCTGGTCAAGACTTCGCTCTGCTCTGCCGTCACCTGTCTCCAACTTTAGCAGCAGCTGGTTCGACCACGGAGATGCGAGTGACGGACACCTGACTACAGGAGACATTAGCTCAGACTTATGGAGTATGTATAGTTGGTGCGGTTCGAGTTCACGTTCTCATATTCTTAAACAAACCCCTCCAGAGTTGGATTGAAAGCTTACCAAGACCACTTTTTCTAGCAGGTCTCTGTACGCGTGTTTGGTCCGCTTTTGGTGCACACCACAGTTTGATTGCCGTGTTCTAACCTGCCAAAACAGACTGCACCAACGGGGCAAACAAACTCCAGCTCAATTCAACCAAACTAAACGAGGCAGGTGTGAAAGGTAATAAGTTGGTGTTAGTGAAATATTGTAGTGTTAGTAAAGACATTGTAGACCAGGTAAGACAACACAAGGGTTAAACCAATCACAATGGTCTTTGGCCAAGCAGAAACAATGGTTCTGCTAAAGAAGGGCCATCTGAGTCCCCTTACTTGGTAGCTCCTCATTCCTCGGTTGAGTTGGCGGGTGATCTGGCCCTCCTTTGTGAAGTGCATCTCAAAGCTCAAGTTCTTGCCACAAGGAGAAAAGATTGAAGAGGGATCTTCAAGGAAGAGAAAAGGATGTCTCATCCATCATAAACACATTTCCTTGTTTCCTCTCTTCCATGATTTCCTTTGTCTCTCCTATGCTTCCTCAGTGGGATGGAATAAGATGCGAGGAACGGAAACAAGTGGAGGATGCAATTTAAGAGAAGTAAAATACATCTATAGTCTTGACAAGGAGCTTGTTTTGGTGGAACATTTGCACCCTGATAAAAGAAAAAAACACAGACGATAATAAATATAGTTAACTGTTCACACAATACAGCAACGTGAGCTATTTAAATAAGCTGGATACATGGTGAAACCTCATCTGCTCTTACCAGTGCATCACTGTGTATTTTGTCCATAGCAATCCCACTAAAACCCCAAAACGTCCTATTTAGAGAGTAAATGCCGTAAATATTATAAATAATATATTCTTTGTAAATCGGAATAAACAAGCAGGCCTTCCTTCAAATCCAAAATGTCTTCTAATCTTGCCCTTTTCAGTGTACGGTTTGTTGTTGTTTCCCTGAAGCGAACAGAGTTTGAGAACAGCAACACAGAGAGCGGAAGGTAAGGAAGTGTACAGGACTGCTTCACTGTAACCTGACAGGCCAGATGTTTTTTTTTTTAACACAGAACCATATGAGAAGCTGTGGTTAGAAACTGCAAAGGGCAGGCACCTTTGACATACTGTATGTGGTGGAACATGCTGCTCTGTGGGTCATTTAATTGCCCCTTGGGGATGCATAAAGTGATGTGAATTAAATTGAATTGAAAATACCTAGCAGGTGATTGGATGGACCATCTGTCTATCACGTCACTGCCATTGTTGTTTAGAAAGAACAGTCACACACACCCAAGCCTGTAGCTACCATTAGGTCCTCACTGGACGCTGATTGGTTTGGTAAACTCGTCGTTCAAATGCAAACGCATTACTTGAAGCCTAACAAGATTGATTTCCATGTGATTCCTCAATTCTCACATGATCTTGTGATATTGAGAAGGAACTAAATTGGCTAACTGCCAATTTACAGGCAAATTTAACTTCACATTCAGTCTGAACACACATTGTTTGCAAAATTTGCAAAAATGTAGCTTCTCTCTGCCTCGCTGTCTGTAAAGTTTCTTCTGTTAACACATGTTGGTATTCATGATCCATGACTTTGACATACCATGAAGAATCCAGAGACCATCTAAAGATTGTAATCTGTCTCCTGACACGTCAGAGCATCTGAAGCACATTTCCAGCATATCAGAGTAACAGTCCTAGCTCTGCACAATGTATTTTTGAACCCACGTTTGACTTGCAGTGTAAAATATGGCCAATGTGTTCACAACAGAATTGAACAAACTCAACAAAAACGTCCAGGACAATTTATAGGCATTCATAAAACACAATGGGTGTTAGGAAGTCGATTTGTGATGGTGTTCTGTGGACAAGTCAGAAGGCCTGGCCTAAATGACAGCCATCTGGGATAGAGAGAAGATGGAGCCATGTATCCTCTGGAGGTTACACAATCCTGCACATTTGTGCTTCTTTGTGCCTGCAAAGGTGTTAATCATGTCAACACCTTTCCTTCAGCAGGTGGAGGAATGAAGCTCTTGGCAAGTACACACTGTCACTGTACCCATGCTGCTCTCTTCTGTAGTAATATGTGCTCTTCTCTTCATTTTTTAATTTCCTTTTTCTTGAAAATAATGGCCACCATAAATCCATCCATTTCTACCCTCCCTGGACAATCAAAATATATACAATATGTATCTTTTAAAGGACCAAATTGGATATTTATTTTCAGGGTTTTTCCAGTATATTGCAAGCCTGGTGGCCCACTGGGCTTAGGTTGCCCACAACCAGGCCTAAGCCCCTGGGAATTATTTTTAAATGTATTTTAAAGTTGTTGTTTATTTAAATACATTCACAGTGGGGAAGCTCGGTTGGAATCTTGGACGTAGTCATATTTTTTTAAATATCCAGTTATCTTTTAGCACTGACTTAATGTAGGGCCCTCTGGAGTCTGTCTTACAGCTTTTTTAAATTCTCAGTTTGGCAATTCCATCCATGATTCTGTTATCACAGAAACTACTGGGGTCTATATCAGCTGCCATCAATCTGGGACTGGCCTCAGTCGGGCCCTCTTCAAAAAAGACACTTGCCACCGGGCTAAACCACTTTTCTGGGGAAAACCCTGATTTTATAGTTTTGTCCAGAATTTCTATCAGTTGTGACATTTTACTCATCAATGTCATTAATCAGATCTGGAAGCATGGGGATATAACACAGTGTGTTTTTGATCCAATACTAAGTAATGCCGAAGTCAGAATTACCAGTATCAGTAATAGCTTTTAATTTTTAAATTGAGAGATCAATCAATGTCATGATTATCAAAGTGAATGCATCATTAATAGACTGCATTGTACATTGTTCATTATCATAGTATTTTGAATATTAAATTAGAAGTAACCTTGCATTGTAAAGGTAGCTGAGGACCATTTGTTTATGGGCAGCCGTTTTGGAACCTCAGTGTTGGAGATACGGGGGCCATCATTTTGTTTTTTTGACGGGAGGGCGGACGGTGGAAGCCAGTGTTGTTTATGGTTGCAATGACGCTGTGCTGAGCTACATGCTGAAGAGAGAAAGTTGCTGATTTTAACACTTTCACACACACTTTTTATGCTGTCCCACTTTAACCCCTGGACCTGTATCTTGTCATAATTCATGTGCTTTCCCAAATTTTAGCAAATGATAAAGACATTTCTTTTTTTAAATTCATTGTGTTTTCATGTGTTTTTCAGTACAGCATGTTCAAAATAGAATTTGACACTGGTAAATATATAGGCATTGCTAAATATCAGTTATTGGTGATAAAAACAATGTTATTGTATTGGCCAAAACTTTCATAGTGGTGCATCCCAAGTGAGTTGTGGAAGGCACTGACAAATCAATGAGGCATGCCATTAGGGTCGTGAGAAAACACTTAAATAGGTTGTTTGAGAAATTCTGGTGTTATCCGGTTTAGAGGACTTGCTGTTCTGAAAAAAAAAAAACAAGGAGGAGGAGATGGACAACACAAAGTCATGAAAAAGGAAGGATGTGTGTTAGCAGACAAAGTAAGGATCCAGTTACACTGTATTTTGTATATTGTCAGAGCATTTCTTCCCATAGTCCTTTAATTAATACAACATGGAGGGGATTGAGTTTCTACAATGCTTTAAGCTATGTACATACTGAATGCGCTGTATTGTTTTTTTGCATGCACACACACACACACACACACACACACACACACACACACACACACACACACACACATCTTTTGGTTGTTTTGCATCAGTCCCAGTGGAAATGAAAGCATGCTATGCTTGGGAGTGTGTGACTAGAACCCAAAGAATTAGCTGTACAATGTGTCTGTATACATTTAAGTTCTCCCATGAGACCTGAGCATGAGAAAGACCTCCATTCCAAAAGTATATATGCACCATATGTACTGCCAGTCCTTTATTTTTATTTTTTTTTACCAAAGCCATGTGAACCAGCTTAGACACTGTCACAAATGAAATGTCCATGTCTGAAAACAGCTGCTGTGGCTTAACATGCTGATAGGGATGTTGTTCTAACTTTGTTTACTTGATACTTGATACTTGATTCTTACCTGGATACAATGCTGGTGCAAGCCTAAGTGGCACCCAAGCCAAGAAAAACAAATGGGATTCATCTGCCATTTAAAACAGTATAATAATTGTTAGTAGTGCATATCATCGCACAACTGCTTGTAGGCATTTTTCTGTTGTGTCCCAGCGGATGGAATTGACAAGAGGGCACCTTTACGCAATACAAAGTTTATGGAGAGCAATTAATTGTGTTCCCCTCTGGTGTAGGCGGGACTTAAATGCACTATGTCTCTTTAAATAACAATATAATAAAATATTCTATGATAAAGTGTGTTATGAAATGAATTAATTAACTAATTTGTATTTATGTTCTGTAATTAGTTTATCACAGAAACACTGCAGTTCAGCCCTGTGGTACAAAACATCTATTAATATTTAAAAAAATTCATTTCATTGACGTAATATTATTGTATGTGTCTATGTATGCATTTGATTCCATGGAGTAAAAATTTTGGACAAGGCTTCAGGGCCTAAAGCCAATGTTGATGTGCCCCCCCATCTGCCTCTGACTGGCTTACCCAGGTATTCTAACCCTAACGAATCCCCACCCCTCACGCCTAAACCCTAACCATGTCGACACGATTTAGCGATGACTCACATCGGGTTGCCAAAAACCAAGATGGAGACGCCTGTATTGCCAAACTCCTGCTTTAATACGGGAGTCCATGAGAACAGCCTGAGTTTATAAGTTACATTAAATTTATAGTCTTTACAGTTAAATTAGGCCGAGAATAAGTTACTAGGAGCCAGGTACCGGTCACCGTGGGGTACCAGCCGTCAATACCACTAGTTAGTTTGCCTCAAAAAGTCAGTCCACAAACCAATGGGTGACATCACAGCTGTAACGTCCACTATTTTTTTTTTTTTTACAGTCTATGTTTGATTTGCAAGTGTGTGTGTTGTTTTTGGCTCACGCCATTCTTCACAACATGCCCTACATAAAAAATCAACTCACATACAGCCCACTATCTTGGTAACTAGCAGATAGACATGGAAACTGTTTAGGCTAACGCTGCTTCAAATTGCAGGTGTATTTAGATTCTTCTAGGCGTAACGCCATCCCTTTTGACCACAGCTACAGCCTTGTGGAGTTAGGTGGCACATGTGTCTGTGCCCTCCACAGACTGCAGCTTTGCACACGCCCCTTGGATGGGATTGTGGGTTGCCAGATTGTGGTTGAAATTGTATGTGGTGTGAGTAGATTGTGTTTCATAGACAATCATGGCCAGTTGGATGCCATCAGACAAACATACAAAACTTATGGATCTGTGTTGATGATCCGATTATTTACAATAAAGCTTGAGGGCCATGCCAAATGGGAGTTTCCATTCAAGCAAATCACAGAACTTTACTTTTAGTCATGCTTCCTTTAGTCAGGCTTTTTGTTGTTGTGGTTTAGGGAGCTCCACAAACTGTCAGAAAGGGAAATATTAGGGCTTCAGTCTTGTAGTGTCAACTAGGCATGAGTAACATGTGCCTTAACAAAGATGGAAATACAACTACAAGTAAACCTTCATCAGAATTCCTTGGGAGAGAAGATAAAGGGAAAGGGAAACGTCTGCTGAAAAGAATTATTATCAGGCTTCAGGAGTTTTTTTGTGTTTGATGTGGGTGGCAGCTGAAATTAGTTGAAATTTGTGTTTAAGCTAAAGTTGACATTGTGCTGGCGGTAGTTATGTTTGGTAATACACTGAAGACCCTGAGATGGTGAGAGCTAAAAGGAAAGATTCTCATTTTCCAGTGTGGGCCTCAGTGAAATTGAGTTTGACACTCCTGACCTAGAGGCTGGGCCATCTGCGGCTCTAGAAACACATGTTGCTCTTCAGCCCCTCTACAGTGGCTTTAAAATTTTTAAATTGAATTTATTACTGGTAAAGACCTAGTGATTATTACATTCTTCACTTAGTTCAGTTCAGTTACTTTATTATTGTCACAGCCCTGTGTGTGGTGGTGTGTTTACTACAGTAAAGAGTTTGATGTTGAACTGTTGTTGTACTCTGCTGACAATAACCTCACCCATGTCTCTCCTGTCTCCAGCACCTGCTGAGCCTGCCTTCATGCTGATTTACTGCCATTACCCACCATGAGTTTCCCCTACCACGAGTCCCCCCCCCACAAGAAACCGTTTTCAAACCAGGATTGTCACCTCTCCACCTTTTTTTCACTCTCTGTCTTGCGAATACCGAGGTGAAATAAAACGTCTCGGGTTACGTATGCAACCCTTGTTCCCCGAGATAGGGGAACGAGACACTGCGTCGGTTACGACACTATGTCATGCCTAAAGGCGTTCCCATAGTGTCGTAACCGACGCAGTTCGAGTTCCCCTCGAAGGGGAACGTCTCGGGTTACGTATGTAACCCTTGTTCCCCGAGATAGGGGAACGAGACACTGCGTCGGCCTTTTGTTTTCTGTTCAGCGCATTTTTTCAAAGGTTTAATGACCCATGGCTTGTTATAATGGTACACCTTAACATGCTTTTTAGGAATAACATTATCCTCACAAAATGTAATATAACTGCATACAGTGTCATTGAGTTCATCACTATTGATTTAGGCTTACATAACATTTCAGTCAACTGAAGTCTGCGTCATAGCCTACGTACGTCTACACCCGGAGCTTTATCTCCTTATTTTGCAAAACATCAATACGGCCTTGAGTTTTCATAAACTAGCTACAGATTCCAAATCCATGAAAAGAGATGTCTTAAAAGTGTGTGCTTTGCTTGATCTGTGGCAAGAAATGAGCATACGACAAAACGTTTAAAATTGAAAAACTTTCAGAAAAAGCACACTGCATTTGCAGAAAAGTATCCAACTAGGGATGAGAGAACGAGAGCAATTTTATAACTGCTGCAGAAACCAGAGCAGAGCAAATGTACTTTTAAGAATTGGATCAAATTTCTAAACTCCACTGCTGCTGCTAGTTGAGGTAGAAAGACAAGGAAAGTCATTCACAGACGGTGAGAAAATTTAAAGCTTTGCGCCTTTTCGCAAAGACATTGCCGTAAAAATGGCAACAAAAATCACCATAATAATGTAATGAATGCTCATTTAGACCTATTAGTAATGTTGATAGGCCCATGTAGGCCAGAAATGTCTCTTTTAATAATAAAGGTTGCTGACCCCTGCCTTAAGAAATCTCTGTTATCTTTGACCAGGATGTCTTTTTCAACTGCCTATGCCCATGCGAGAAACATGGCAGTTTCACTTTAGAAAAATGTTTCATTATTTCATCACAAAATTAGTGTTCAAGCTAAAGTTGACATTGTGTGACCTGTAGTTATGTTCGGTAACACACTGAAGACCCTGACATGCTAAGAGCTCTTCAATGTTCCCTGGAGACAGCTGACAAAAACACTGGATTATTTTTAACCTGAGATAGGTTATTTTGTGTGCGATATGTTGATAGAAGACCAAAATACCTTTTAAAACTCTTTAACGACCTTCCCTAAATACATAGATGAATCTGTCTGCATGGAACAATAAATAGTCTGGTAGTCTCCGGAGGTCACTGAACATTGTGTTTATATATTATCACCATTGAAATGAATATCTTTTGCTAGGTCTACATCTCGCACCCACTGCTCTGGCGTTTTAGAGCCAAGTTGGTAAAGAAACAATAAATAGTTTTGATTAACGTTAAGATGATGGTGATAAATGCAGCAGAGTCCTCAAACAACTGCCAAGTAGCCAATAAGTGGGGCCAAAAAGACCGTCTTCAAACGCCAACAGCCAAAGACAAGCGTAAAGCAGTCCAGAGACCAGACACTTCATTGACCGGAGGGCGTGTGAATATGTGACTGAAAAATGAAATGAGGGACTGCCCATCACTCGATCCGTCATCCAAGTAAGAGGTCCAGAAATCACCAGAAAGTTAAACATACCGCCACCTTTTTTAAAGCGAGCCTCGGCTTGCATTGCAGGCGAATGATGCGCTGCAATGGGCTGTGTCTAAGTGATTGATGAGAACAACAATCTCTAAAATTGAGCAATTAAGCAAGACAGCTGCAGTCAGCAGCAGCAAAATAAGCTACAATGTAAGTTAATAGGGCTATTGTCCAGCTTGTATTTACCTTCACAAAAGTGCTTGTTTTGCCATTGAACGGCTCAGATTAATATCCAAAGTGTCTGACAACATTATGGAAAGGATTTCTAAGGAGGTTGACCTTTCTATTAAAGATCTTTTTTTTAAAAACATAAAAACATCTGCAAAGTTTTGTTCGCAAACCCCACCAGACTCCATGTAAATAAATAGTAATTTAAGTCAAAGTCAACATGTGTTACATGCAAAAATATGTTGACTCTATACTATACATGCTTAACGTATTGCTTTTTTAAATGGAGTTTGGTGGGTTGAGCGCTAGCGACTTCAGAGCTGTTTCTGGTTAAACAGAGCGTTGTCCAAGAGGTTTTAAAGGTCTATCTCTGTGGGATCCTTTCCTAATGTTGTCAGACACTTAATGAACAACAAACATTAATCTGTTCAATCAGTGGCGAAACAAATACTTTTGTGAAGGTCAATCAAGCTTGACAACTGCCCTATTAACTTACATTGTAGCTTGTTTTGCCGCTGACAACTACAGCGGTCTCGCTTAATACTGGACCATTGTCAAAGATTGTTGTTCCCATCAGTCACTTAGACACAAAGACAGGAAAATAGGGTCCAGGTTGAAACCATTGACTGTATAATATTACTGGACAGAGCATCCGGTTTGGCAAAGTGCTGTAAATGCGGAAGTGCCTTAAACCTGCGTTCTATCTGAAGTCCAGCATGGGGCGACACATGCGGTTGCAAAAGGAGGTCGGATTCTGTAGACGTCTATGAGAAAGTTATCCACTTCTCACCTCAGTAAACATTTTCATAATGACTTTATGGTCTTAATCACTAGTTTCAAGTCTTCTGCATTGCAGAATGATGTTCATTTTTGGAATTATGGTCTTGTTGATTTTTAAATCAGCTATTAAAGCAGGGAGTGTTTTGGGGCGTGGCTGTGATGTGATTGCCAGTGAAAGTGTGTAGCGTAACTTGGCTTCTCCCTCACTAAAATCGTCACATCTGCAACCAGGATGGCTGCGCCCATAACGGCAAACTCAACGACTCATAGCAGATCTCTTCAAACCAATGGGTGACATCACACATGCTCTGTCCATTACAGTTTTTTTCAGTCGCTAACAAGCGTTTGTCGAACCAGTTTTCACATTTTCAAAACTCTAAACACAATTAGCACAGCATCGGTCTTTTGTGGCCATACCATTCACACATTTCAAGTCATTTTCACACAATATGCAGTTAGTGAATACATTTCCACAATGCTTACATTTTCTTAACAGACAAGCTATACCTCCCAACAAAATTGTGGATTGTTTTTGTAGTATTTACAAATGTTAACACACACCATCCCACAACAGCAAAAACAATAATCCAAACCTTAGACACAGTATAAAAACCTCTGCTTCTGCAATGATATCAGTTAAAAAACAATGTATATCAGGTGATAATGAAAATAAACAATTGAATAATTCACACACAGCTGATTTATGTTGGGTAAATTGGGCAAAGCACAGCTGATTCCAATCTGGCTTAGACTAAGTGGCAAGGGTTATTTTTTTCTATTACATTGACACTTATACATAAGGAGGACTTTGAGGAGTGATGTTTTTGGAAACAGAAACAGAAAAAGGCAAACACTGTAATGTCTGGACAAGGAAGAGTAAGAGCAAGGGGCCCAGGGAGAAGAGCAGGAGCAGGGAGAGGAGCAGTGAGAGGAGCAGGAGCAGTGAGAGGAGCAGGAGTAGTGAGAGGAGCAGTGAGAGGAGCAGGAGTAGTGAGAGGAGCAGGAGTAGTGAGAGGAGCAGTGAGAGGAGCAGGAGCAGTGAGAGGAGCAGTGAGAGGAGCAGGAGCAGTGAGAGGAGCAGGAGTAGTGAGAGGAGCAGTGAGAGGAGCAGGAGTAGTGAGAGGAGCAGTGAGAGGAGCAGGAGTAGTGAGAGGAGCAGTGAGAGGAGCAGGAGTAGTGAGAGGAGCAGTGAGAGGAGCAGGAGTAGTGAGAGGAGCAGTGAGAGGAGCAGGAGTAGTGAGAGGAGCAGGAGTAGTGAGAGGAGCAGTGAGAGGAGCAGGAGCAGTGAGAGGAGCAGGAGTAGTGAGAGGAGCAGGAGCAGTGAGAGGAGCAGTGAGAGGAGCAGGAGTAGTGAGAGGAGCAGGAGCAGTGAGAGGAGCAGTGAGAGGAGCAGTGAGAGGAGCAGGAGTAGTGAGAGGAGCAGGCCCAAGGAGAGGGCAAGGTAGAGGTGTACGAATGCGTGGTGGTGGCATTCCAAGGGCTGCAAGAACAGTAGTCAGTGATGAAATTCGTGCCACTATCGTTGACCATGTAATCAACCACGGTCTTTCACTAAGAGAGGCTGGTGAAAGAGTGCAGCCCAATTTGAGGCGGTCAACGGTTGCCTCCATTATACGCATCTTTCAACAAACCAACAGGTAAGTATTGCATTTTACATGGATTGTTTCTATTCTCACTTGTCATGTCAATAAGGTCACACAGTAATGCATATGTTGAATTTTTTGTCCCTCTAAAGAATGCAACGTCTTCCACCCTCTGGGGGAAGAGGAAAGCTCCTCAATAATGATCAAGAGCTTGCCATTGTAGAAATGGTTGTTGCAAATAATGCAATAAAACTGCATGAAATTCAAGCTAGAATTGTGGAGGACCATGAGATATTTGACAATATCGATAGCATCAGCCTCACAACCATTACACGGACATTGTCCAAACACAGAGTGCGGATGAAGCAGCTCTACACTGTTCCCTTTGAGAGGAACAGTGAGAGAGTCAAGGAGCTACGACGACAGTATGTCCAGGTATAGTGTATATTCAATTCATTGTCCAGTTCTATAAGCTTTGCACTTTGCAAGCAGGTAACATACACAGTAATAGGTTACAGTACAGTATGGTATACAGTAATGACATGATTTACATTAACTTTGTTTCAGAGAGTTATGGAATTGGAGGCCAACCAGACCCCTCATGAATTCATATACATAGATGAGGCAGGATTCAATCTGGCCAAAAGGCGTCGACGTGGACGAAATATAATTGGGAAAAGGGCCACAGTTGATGTGCCAGGACAGAGAGGGGCAAACATTACCATGTGTGCGGCAATTGCAAATGCAGGATTACTCCATCACAGATGTCAGGTTGGACCCTATAATACCGAGCGCGTCCTCGCCTTTCTCAATGATCTCCACCAGCACCTGGTTCCAGAGCAGGATCAGGAGCGTGAAAACATGAGGACCTTTGTAATTACCTGGGACAATGTGGCTTTCCATCATTCGCAAGCAATAACAACATGGTTTGAAGTCCACCCAAGACTGGTAAGTCTCTTCCTTCCACCCTATTCACCTTTCCTCAACCCCATAGAGGAGTTCTTTTCTGCATGGAGGTGGAAGGTTTATGAGCATCAGCCACATGACCAGATGTCCCTCCTTCAAGCCATGGATGCTGGCTGCAGGGACATCACAGTTCATGACTGCCAAGGGTGGATCCGACATACCAAGCGTTTTTATCCCAGGTGCATCGCCTTGGATAATATCAGATGTGATGTTGATGAAAACATGTGGCCTAACCCTGAAGATCGCAGAGATTAAATGCAGTAATTTTGTGCTTTTATTCCCCTCCCTCCCTTTCTATCTGGGCTTTTACAGTTGTTTTTTTTCTTATGCGTTTCATGGATATTTTGTTCACTGTAAGCAATACTGTATAAAATTGTACAATACTGCAGCAATTCTGTTCTATCATACCGTGTTTCTACTGTACCTCCTGTAGTAAACAGTAAATGAAAACAAACTGATTTGCTTTTACTGGAATGATTTTGAATGTGAACATTACAGTACATGTGGACATACAATTCCCAACCAAGACATGTAGTGTAAAAATGGTGGATTGCATGTTTTGCATGCAAATACCTGTAAAACTGAAACATAAAAGTCTATGCAGTTTTTGTAATGTCAACAATAGCCAGTATTCTGAAACCTGGTGTACTTTGATTGACTGCATGTACTTTCTGAAGCGAAAACAAGTGTTATTCTTTGACAGAATAATTTCATTTTGAGCGAGGTTTCCAGGGTTTTGGTAAAGTTAGTGTGTGCAGAGAAGGATGTGTTCTATTTTGAAATGAAGAGTTAGTATATGTTTAACAAAATGTGTTTTTGAGAAGAAAATTATCCATTTGGCCAATTGTGTTTTGTAGGTGTGAGTCTGTGTTAAGAGTTTAGAAAAAGTATCTGAAGTATGGGTAAGCGCTTGTTAGCGATTGAAAAAAACTGTAATATTCAACTATGGTTGAAACAAATGGTAGTAATGAGATTTGGGCTTGAAAAAGACTTTTTCCGAAAATGAGTGTTGAAATAAATGGTTATCTAATAATCAGGCTTGTCATTAGGGTTATATATTCGGGTCAATACGGTACAATAAAGATAAAGTATACAAGTATAGTATATAAATGAAGTCAATCAGCACGTCATACTGGCAGTAATGCTGCTCAGCAGTGAGCTTTGACTCGCAGTCTGTGCTGATATGACAGTGTGAGCTCCACTTCAGCAGTTCTGTGTCATTATCTTTCAATCTCTGAAATCAGCTCCGGGTGAAACTACTCCGGATGAAACTACATTTGCTGAGAAGGAACCCTTCTGGTTGTCATGCAAGGGATCTGATCACCTCTGTCAAGTGTCGATGGAGCAGACAGGATGAAAAATAATATTTTAGCATCTCGCACTGGTGCTCAGAAGTAGGTGATTCTCCGAGGTTTGGATCAGTAGGTTTCTCTCTTCACAGCTCACCTTACAGCCTCCTAAGCCTGCTTATGATACCTGATCATACCTGTCGATCCAGCGAGAAGAAACCAATCAGTGTACGTAAACATAAAGACTGATAAAATAAATAAAGATAAGATATTTGACTTTTTCACTTAAATAAAAAGCATATCAGTAAACTATACATGTCTGGCCCTTGATGTAATTCTCCTTTTCCAGTGAAATTGAGTTTGACAGTCCTGACCTAGAGGCTGGGCAATCTGCAGCGCTAGAAACACATATTGCTCTGTAGTGGCTTTAAAAAGAGGTATTTTGAAATGAATAGTGGTTATTTTCAGACCTAGAGTGAATATTACATTCTTCACTTAACATTTCAGTCAAATAAAGTGTATTTCATAGCTTGACTGACCTTTTTTTGTTTTTGGTTCCCTTTAGCCCTGCCACTCTTGTCCTTGTTAACCACTGTCCTCGCTTAGATCCTTGCTCACTACCCCTTGGACACTTGCTCCCTGCTTCTACGCCCTGTTCACTAGTTATTCACCATTTTGCACGTTTTATTTGTTGTTTTGTGAATAAATTGTCGATGACTGATATTATAACTGCTCTATATCTCTCTCCCTCAACCTCCCATCTCCTCTTTCTCTGTGTCTCTTTCTTCTAACCAAACAGGTTGAGGCAGATAGCCATCCCATTAGAGCCGTCTGGTTATGAGGGAGTTTTTCCTTGCCCTATTTGATCATGGGGAAATGTTAGGTCTCTGGAAATTAAAGACCTCCTCTATATGAAAAGTGTGTTGCGATAACTTCTGTTATGATTTGACGCTGTATAAATAAAAATTGACATGACATTCCGTTTCCAAAAAAAACACAACATGAGGCTCTTGTGAAAATGTAATCATTTTAAGACATATATCCCCAACATCACTCCACCGGCCAAGTGTGTTTTTTGTGACATTTTGTTTTACAATTTTAACTACAGCATATAATGTAATTACAGCCAAAGCAATCACCAGTTGATATTTGATTCTCCACACACTGGTTTGATATCCACTGAGTCATCCTTTGATCTCTGACCACATAGACATCAATTTATTCCTTTGATAACTAAACGCAGTGGAAGGTCTGTAAATGCTTAGGGGCAGGACTGGACCGTCCGAGTTCCAGATAAAAAAAATGTATAAGAGCGTACTTAATGTCGTCTAGCGCAACAGAAGTACATTTCCTGTGCTGGGATTTGTTGTGTTAAAACTGCATTCGTTTCCAGGAAACAACAAACTTTTGTTTTGAAGAAAATTTTCATTGTGCAACAAGTTCAAGTTACTTTATTTGTACCCAGAGGTAGATAGGTTTGTTTGCAGTAGAGTCCTCATGCACACATAAAAACAAAGAAAAAGGCACATATCACACATCATTCTACTTAAGACAATGGAAATTAAGAAATAGCAAGAAGTAAAATTTTAAAAGTTTAAAATGAATTACAACGCAAGCCTGCATGGTTCTTTCGATGAATGATTGTAAAGATTTACTGTCATGGTTGTGGTTTTTCCTGTTTTTTTGGCAACTCCTTTCCTGTGTTACTGTTTCCCTGTTAATTTTTCACGGTTATGTTTTACCCATGTTCTTTCTGTGTTCTCTTTATGTTTTCCCAGTTCCATCCTTGTGTATGTTTTCATGCTTCAGTTTCCTGTTTAACTTTGAAGTGTCTATTTGTCCTGTGTCATGTCTTGTTTGACTTTCTGCCTTATGTGTTTTCCTGCCTTCATGATTGTCTCTCCCGCCCTGATGTGTTCATCAGCCCTCTTGTCACCTGTCGCTCGTGACTATGATTGTAGTTTATATCCACAATGTTCCACTTCCAGGATTGCTCTTTTGCCGAAAGGAAATTCTGCCGGATTTCAATCAATTGGGCTATATATAGGATATCCGTTGCCTTGGGCTTCCGTTGTGTTGGCATTTTAAACTCTGGATTTATGAGGACTATGGTTAACTGCTCCTTTGTCCAGTCTGAGTTTTCTGTTGCACGGCTAAGCAGCTAGACAGCAAAGGAACATTTTTGTAAAGGAAGATGTTGCAATACAAGATTACTACTCCCGTCACCTTGTGTATTTAGTCTCTGTGCTTTCTTTGTCTGTCGTCCGATTGTTGTCATTAGTGTGTCCCTTCCTGCATTAATGCTGCATCTATCCCTTTGAAGTTTGATTCCTAGTGTTATGGATGGATGGATGGATGGATGGATGGATGGATGGATGGATGGATGGATGGATGGATGGATGGATGGATGGATGGATGGATGGATGGATGGATGGATGGATGGATGGATGGATGGATGGATGGATGGATGGATGGATGGATGGATGGATAGATAGATAGATAGATAGATAGATAGATAGATAGATAGATAGATAGATAGATAGATAGATAGATAGATAGATAGATAGATAGATAGATAGATAGATAGATAGATAGATAGATAGATAGATAGATAGATAGATAGATAGATAGAGTTTTAGGCATCCAGTAGTGATTTAAATAAACCATCTAAAACCTTCACGCTGCCTCCTCATCTCAACCTTCTGTATTTTGGGCCCATGCCTGCACAAACCCTGACATTTAGAAAAAGGATTGTGTATGTTTACAGCATTTCCTATCTAACTGAATCCAGACAATGCAAATAACCCACATTACTGTATTGAGTTAACAAAGACTCTTTTGCAGAGAGACTCATAACAACCTCTTTAATTTACTTCCTTAATGGATAGAAATGGAAATGTCAGCCAGGATATGACATTTTTAATGACGTTTTGCTGAATTATCTAACATGATCTGTAATGCATTGCATGCTTATATTTTACATGCATGATACCTTGTTACATAAGCCACTTTAGAAATGCAATACTAAATGTGTGATGTAACTGCAGGTGTAAAACTGGTGGTTATTTTGTTTGTCCTGGGTCCGGTTTTGGGTCAGGTTAGTTATTTAAGTCCACTTTTTTCTCCAAGAAGCTTTAAAAAGAAGAAAGTTCAAGTTGAGTTAGGTGTCTGCCACGTTACTGACACTTTTTGAGTTTCTTTGGATTCCTGTCTTTAATTGCACCATACTTTTCTACATCTCATTGAGATTCAGGAGGTAGAGTATTGCAGGTGCAACAGGGCCAGATTAACCTGCTAGAGGGCAACAGTGAGCTGCAGGGCCCCAATTAACCACAACCCCATTTATCCCTTTCACCATGCAGTAGGAGTAATAAAGTAACAATCAGCACAAAGTTGAAAAAAAACATGGCTTGTGTGGATGTCTGTGGCCTCGGGGCAGTTGTCCATTGTGCCTGGTTGCTAATCCAACCCTGAGGGGGAAATGGGTGAAATAAGGTAATTTGGGACGCTTTTTGTTAGATTACAAAGAAAAACCCTTAATATTCTGAAGACTACTTTAAGTGTCACTTTTAGAACTTCAACACTTTAACTTAGTAAATATGTACTTAAATACTTTAAACATGTTAGACCTTCAAAACACAGCAAGAAGCTGGTTGTAAAATGGGACAGTCACTGAGGGTTAAAAACACCAAACTATTTAACTTAGGCTTTTAACACCTTTTAAAGCTCACTTATTATCACATTCATCTCACTTGTTTAGTCTGTACTAAAACACATTGGGCCCTATCTGGCACCTGGCGCAGCACGCTACAAAGACCGTTGCAAGTGTCTTTGCTATTTTAAGACTGATGCAGTTGTTAATTTCCCATCCTGCGCCCATGTTGTTTGAATAGCAAATGCACCTGCGCCCATCTTTTCCCCCATGGGCAAGCTGGTCTTACACAGAGGTGTGTTCAGCTGAATTCTTGGCGTATTGCTATCCGGAAGAAGCAATTAGGTTGTTGTTGTTTTTTTGTTGGCTTACTTTTACTCTCAACATGCTAACCTGCAACATAGGATTCCATTCACTAGGCTAAACTAACTAGCGGTGGCACCAGACTAAAACAATGCATGCACTGAGACAACAAAATGCATTGGCCCACATATCTACAGCTAGGGTAGACCGTGATAAGCCCTGTTTCAACAAACGGTGGCGTATTCCTTTAAAGTCAAAGTCACACAAACTCACATAGACATTAGTCATGTTTTGTGTTTTTGTTCATCAGCCTCTTACTCAGGTCTTCACTTAGTGCCTGTCCAGTCTAATGAGCATTTAGCACAGAAACCTGAACCTTAGGTGACCGAGAAAATGTGGGCCCAAGACCTTGTGGGTGTGTGTGTGTGTGTGTGTGTGTGTGTGTGTGTGTGTGTGTGTGTGTTAGTCCATCTGCTGCACTGCAAGGCTGGAACTGCAATCAATCCTTGGTCAAATGACAACAGAGGGGCAGATAGACAGGAAAAGGGAGATATTAAAACCAGATGTGTGGAGTTTACTTCCAGAACTACCCCCTCACTCAGGTTGCTTTGTTCCCAACCGGAGAAGACGGAAGATAGAGAAAGAGAGAGGGGAGGAGGGAAGGTGCACTCTGTTTACCATCTCTTTCTTCTTCTGGCTCCATTTGCAAATTAAATTGAAATGACAGAAGCTAGTACAACCTCCAGGGCTGCTAAAATGTTTTCATTGTTTCTTGAAACTGAACTCTTGCTGATGAAAAATGCAAAAAGTAGCAATGGAAATGCATTTGTTGAATAAGTAATGCATCATATTTGGCCCAACATTAGTTCTTTCTTATTGGGAAATGGTACAGTCTTGTGTGAGGTATCAATGAAATCAGAGACTATTTATTGGTAAAGGTTTCCACACAATGGGGTTTATGTGACATAGTAAGGAGGAAAGCCTTCTTTTTGTTTGGTAAGGAAGTCATTGCCAGACCTATCTCCACAGCACTGTGGAGGAGGGTCTGGCTAGTCCCAACTCGTTCTCACTCTGAACTTATAAAAGCGTCTGTCAGCATCAGATACGACGCAAAAAAGCACCCCTTTAGCGTGTGTGTAGAATGCACCAGGCAGAGCAGCAGCTACACGGTGCTTGAAGATGATGTAGTATTAATACTATATAATAGATGACGGTAGTATAAAAGCCTGAAATTTTGCATTGGGAGGCTGGTGGGTTAAACAACACAGGACTTTGTGTCTCACATGTCACTTTTCCTAAACCCAACTGTCCCGTTATTTTCCCGCGTGTCACGGAAATGTACCTTTCATAAACCCATTCACAATCTTTTCCCAAACCTAATTGCATGAAAAATGACGCCAATAGTCCCAACCAAGCGCGTTTAGATATGACACTAAAGGGGACTTTTAGCGCCAAAGGCATCTGATCAAGCATCCGTATTTTATGCGATGGGAGTGAAAATGTATTGCTAGTCCATACAGCATTCCGGGATGGGGAAAAAAACATGCTCTGCTCAAAGGTTTAGAATCCATCACTGAGATCATTCATTATTATAGTATGATTATTTTTAGAATAATGCATGAAAGATATTTTAATTAGCATTTTGCAAAAATCTCACATACCCCTTGCAGTACTCCAATGTAACCCTGTATGCATACCCTCATTTGAGAAACACTGCTCTAGCCCAATGGATTGGGGGGCAATAATGTTTCTGTGCCATCCCTGGTTTTGTGTCTCTTTCAGACTGGGTCTTTTATCTATGTAGGAGGATTGCCGGGGGGGGATAACAATATGATCCGTCAGGCTGTATACTTGATCTTTGTCTGCTGGAGATACAATTAAATGTCCTCTGGGTTCTGTTCAGGAGAGTGTTTGACGGCCTGATTTAATGGAAACGATAAACTCGTGCTTAATTAGAATTGAAATTGGAAGGCAGTGCCATCAGGGTTGAAAACCAGGCAGCATCTGCAGTAGCTCTAGTCCCGACATGTGTGTACAGGATGTGTTCAAAGCTGTACTCTCAAAAATGTGATTCAATGGCATATCCTTAGCACGGTTTGGTTGCCTCCAGAAACACTCAAATTGCATCACAGTGTTTACGACACGTTCAGACCATGATGTATAATGTATTCACGCCCGGAGTCTGTGTGTCTGTGTGTCTGTGTGTGTGTGTGTGTGTATGCAGATGCAGACAACAGCAGCCCACATAGGACTACATAAACAGTGAAATAACAGTAATTATTATTCTTCAAGCACCTTGCTGCATAATTTCACTAATCCAGTGTTTTTCCTGACTTTGGGGGGGGGGGGGGCTTACTGTTATAACTACCAATAAGTCATTAAACAGCATATAATATCAACATATAGCCCACTGTTGTAAATAAAAATGTGAATAGAAAGAAGTTTTTAATAAATCATTTTTAAAGTGCGTGAATAAATCCAACTGTCCCAATGAAAGTCTGACTTTCCATTATGCGTGATTGATGTAGGAGCACTTGGCAGCATGGATTTCAATCTTTAACTGAAATTGTCTGGGAAAAGAAAATCTTAAATGTGGATGCAATTTGAAATAGTAAAAGATGATCCAAAGTAAGTATGCCACCTCACGATACAGGAGTACAGCCATGATCCAATGTGCAGCCCACGGAATGACACGTCCGCCTCAGTGATCACTAAATCTCGCACACATTAGGCCAGCAAGTGGTGGCGTTATATGCAACAAGGCAACGTTGCGTTTGTGGCAGAAAAACATTAGGACAAGAAGATTGTAAAAGAAATCGAGAAGCATTTGCTCCATGCACTCCGCTTCTCATCAAGCTTATTTAAAGTGTCAAATCATAAGAGTTACCTCAAGACACTTTACAGATAGTATATGTAGACCACACTCTAATTTACGAAGACCCAGCAATTTCCCACAAGCAAGCATTTGGTGCAACAGTGGCGAGGAAAAACCTTTGAGGCAGAAATGGAGGACAGACCCATTATGGGTGGCATCTGTCAGTGCTGGTTTGGAAACAGACACTGATACAAATACAGAGAAATATGATTCCTAATTATAGTTGGAATGATGAACAGTGGCAGTTATAGTAACAATAAAGATAATGGAAATATGACTGGAAATAATAATTGTAGCAGTTCAGGGCCTAACGGGGCATAGGAGGGCATAGCAGGGTGTTGCATAGCGTAGTAGGGCACAGCAGGGCGTTGAGCAGGACCATGGTGGCAGGTGCAACCATTTAGGTGCCACCCCAATCAAAGGAAAAGTAAGTTAGTGACAATGAATGCACACAGATGGAAAGAGAGAGCAGAGAAGAGCTCAGTGTGTCAAAGGAAGTCCCCCGGCAATCTAGACCTATAGCAGCATAACTATGAGCTGGTCTAAGGCAAACCTGAGAAAGCACTACAAGGCTTGGTAAATGAATTGGACAACTATGAAGATAAGAAGAGAGGAGGAGGGGTGCTGTGTTCTCGTCACAGGGGCCGAGTGCCATTTGCTGACTGCTGAGTGACATGCAAGCGCTCGCTCCCATACTCTTTCAATTAGTCTTCTACAACTCTGCAACACATAGGCAATAAGGAGCTACTCTTTTTATGTTTGTGTCCCAATCGGTTGCCTGTTTTCATACAAAAGGAACTTCACACACAACCGTATCACAGTTGAATATTTCATCACTCTATGTAGAGTAGAGACTGACAACTTTTTTTAAATTCAAAAGGTGGGTTTGTAAAGAATTACTGATACCAATTTGGTGTTCCTGGCTGCATAGTTTGGTCTCATTCCTGAACCCATACCAACTCTGCAAAAACTGCAGATAATGGTTCTCCTGACTGTTTTTCATGTATTTAGTGATGTTTAAGTCTTTCAGTCTCCAACCGGAATTCAACTGTTTGAACCAGGCATAATGTTCCATTATTAAATGATTTAAATGTGGAGGGTGCCATGGTTTGCATTTAGCTGCAGGGGAGAGAGATGTGTGGGGTCTATCTAATGAGAGCAGTGCCAGGTGTGTTAATTAAGACAGCTGGCGCTCGTTGGTCTGATTACACTCTTTATATGCAGTAGTGTGCTGACCCTTCCGATGACAAGAGAAGCTGTGAGGGGTGGGACACACATACAAAAGGGAGACACTATTATAGCAGAGAAACCTGTTCATTTGAAGGTTTTCAAAGGAAAAAGCAGAAGAAAAGAAGTCATTTTCTCAAGATTGGGATTTGGACATACAAGGCTAAAGTAAATTCTTTATTCAATGACTTCAACAGAAAAGGACAATCACTACAGGGTGGGGGGTGGAAGAGAGCCTTTAATTCGAATTAGTCCCTCAATAATGACTTTAAATGAATTGAATGCAAAATGACCACAAAAATATGTTAAACAACTAAAAAGAGACACAAAACAACCACAAAGATAGAAAATGACTAAAGAGACAAAAAACAATTATCACAAAAATGCAAAGTTACATTGAAAACGCACACAAACTAACCAGAGACACAAAACGACCACAAAGCAACATGAAACTCAAGAGATGCATTACACAAATGCAAAATGACTACACAAAGTTTTACTTTAATGAATAAGTACATACAAATATGATGTATTTAATGTAATTGAAAATGATGAACATGTAATTATGAGTTACGAGACAATTTTGATTTGGAGAGGAACTTCAGTGACAATTGCATTTGGTTCTTAAAAAGAGCAGTTAGATAGAAAATGTGTCAAGTTACTTGAATGTTTTGTTACTGTGGGAACGCCAGGAACAGGGGTCTTGACATAATTTAAAAGTGTTGTGGATAGAGTCACGTGACGCAGGGACAAGCGATGGCAGCTTGAAACGTGTGCTCCTGCTGCTTTCTGGGTTACCATTCTTAATATATCCTAAAATAAGTTCAGATATAGGTACTTTTCTTCCATATTCTACGCGGAATTCAGCATGTCAGAGGAAGGCAAAAGTTCGTCTTCTGGCAGTAACATTGAACAAAGAAAACTTCGTTCGGCCGCACAGACTCAGCTCAACATGTGCACAAAGGGAGGAGCAGCTAGCAAAGATCCCACAGCTAGCACTGCCACGGAGCCCGACCAGCCTCATATGGCCCAGATTCACGGGATGCTGAGCAAGATATTAGAAGAAACGGCGGATCTGAAAGAAATTCGCCGGTCTCTGAGCTCCGTGGATACAAAGCTTTCCTCCCTAATTTCTCGCATTACGGAAGTGGAGGATCGAGTGAGTAAGCTAGAAGACGAGCAAGCTAACATCAATGCAAGACCGGCGGCAGCCACTAAAGAAGATATACAACTGCTGACTGACAGACTGGCAGCGGCTGAAGACAGATCCCGACGCAACAACCTTAGATTCGTTGGAATACCGGAGGGGGCTGAAAAGAATAATATGTTTGCATTCTTGAGCGAGTTTATCTCAGAGGCCCTTGGCATCCATCCAACCCCGGTGGGGATCGAGATGGACCGCGCTCACAGGATCGGGAAGCGTGTGGAAGCGGGGGAAACGTCTCGTGGTCGAACAATTGTGGCGCGCTTGCTACGATACAAAGATTGCCAAGCCATTCTGGAAGCAGCACGGGAAAAGAAACGCCTGACGTGGAACGGCAAACAAGTTATGATTTTTCCGGATTACTCGAGGGAGACTCAAAGGAAGCGAGAAGCATTCTCGCGCTGCAAGAAAGCACTCCATGAGCGCAAGATTAAATTCGGCATGCTCTATCCTGCACTTCTGAAGCTCTACATCAGTGGACGTAGTCCACGAGTGTTTGATGACCCTGGAAAAGCAATGGAGTACATCGAGAGGCGCTAAGACACATGTCTGGCACTGTGTCAGTGCGTCATGAGATCCGGGCGCGCTACGGATATGTTTGGAAACTTCAAGACCTTGCTGCCTGCCTGCTTCGGAAAGTAATGGTATGTGAGATAGGAGGTGGGTCTACGCCAATTCGCAGACCTGTTAGTCCTTGGACATGGACAGATAATTTTAATGTACCGGCACTGTAGGTCACAAATACTTTTTAAGCTGAGATTTGAGTTGTTGCCAACCATTTATGTTTTTGTATAAGAAATTCACAAGTTTTCCTAAACGTAATATCTGAACGCAACTTTACATACAACACTCAGGGCAGTGGGCTTCGGGCTGCCCTTGTTCCACAAGTCACGGACCTAGGAGATTTTCCTGTTCGTTTTATTTTAATAATGTTCAATCTGGCTCTGTTGTTCTTCGTGCCAGTCTGGCTCATGGTCTGCTGTTTATTGATATCACTATGGTATGGGTATTATTTTGTTTTTTCTTTATTCCTTGTTTTGTCAAATTGCATAATTTGCGTAGCACCATGGATCTTATATTGTAATCGAATGGCCAATTATCCTACAGTAAAACTCATTAAGACTGCCTATGACTAGTGGTGGGAGGACATTATGTTACTCATCCTGGAATGTGAATGGACTGGGCTGTCCAATTAAAAAGAAAATTTTGGGACATCTGAAAACTAAAAAACAAGATGTAGTATTCTTGCAGGAAACACATTGCTGTCCCCAGGAATCGGTTAAATTATGTAGGGACTGGGTAGGACACGTGTCCTTTAGTGCAGGATCATCTAAAAGTCGAGGAGTGGCTATATTAATTAACAAAGGCATACAGTTTAGGCTCAGGAGGGAGGTCAAAGATGAGGAGGGCAGAATGATTATAATACTAGCAGAGATACAAGGACACACTATGATACTTGGCAATATATATGCGCCCAATGTTGATCACCCTAACTTTTCTTAGACTTGGAAAGTAAGTTGCATGATATTGGACAGTTTCCCATAATTCTTGGAGGAGATTTCAACATTGTCCTAGATCAACTCCTTGATAGAAGTAAACCAACATTGGGCAGAATACCAGAATCTGTTTTGCTTATTAAGAGAATGTGTTCAGCGATGGGTCTGACTGATGTGTGGAGGCTGAACCACCCAACGGACAGAGATTACACTTTTACTCAGGAGCCCACAAAGTTTATTCAAGAATAGATTTTTTTCTAATTTCTAGTTCTCTGCTGCCTGCTACACTGTCCTGTTTGATTGATAGTATCCTGTTAACAGACCATGCATTGGTCAGACTACAAATGACCCCATATCAAGAAACAGAAAGATCAAAAACGTGGCGTTTTAACTCAGCATTGTTACAGGATGCGGGATTTAAGGAAGAGCTACGAGCCCAGATTAGGCTATATGTGGAGACCAATGTCCCCACAGCTCCTTCTGCCATAGTGGCCTGGGAGGCTATGAAGGCCTTTTTAAGGGGATTTATTATTCAATATTCTTCTCATAAGAAGAAGGCCAATGCTTCTAAACTTATAGATCTAGAAAGGAGAATAAAGAACACTGAAGCTAAATTAAAAAGGAATATATCTGAATCTATTTTAAAAGAATTGACCCACCTTAAATATGAATACAATGTTATAATATCCAAAAGAACGGAATATCTTTTGTTCAGGGCTAGGCAGACTACTTTTGAATCTGGGGATAAGGCAGGGAAATACTTGGCTAGGTATATTAAACAAAAAGAGTCAAAATCCTTGGTAGCAACTGTGATGACTGGGGATGGGAGACTGGCAACTAAATCTAGGGAAATAAATGATGCATTTAAGGAATTTTATATAAATCTTTATACATCTGAAAACATTGCAACAGACATAGAGATAATGTCATTTCTCAACAAATTAAACCTTCCTAAGTTGAGTGTTTCACAACAGGAGGACTTAGACTTGCCTATTAGTTCACAGGAGATACTAGATGCAATTAAGGCCCTCCCATCAGGTAAATCTCCAGGCCAAGATGGATTTACAGCAGAATTCTTTAAATGCTATGCAGAAGACCTATTACCATTGTTTGAGAATATGCTTGCAGAAGCATTTGAATCAGGCAAATTACCCCCCTCCTTAAACCAAGCAATTATCACACTCATACTTAAGAAAGGAAAGGACCCGACTGACTGTAAAAGTTATCGTCCAATAAGCTTAATATCTGTTGATTGTAGACTCTTATCTAAAATACTAGCAAATAGACTGGATAAAATCCTTGGGTCACTCATCCACCCTGACCAAGTGGGCTTTATTAGACAGAGAAATTCTTCTGATAATGTGAGACGTCTTATAAATATTATGTGGTCGATGCGGGACTCCAACGATCCAACAGCAGCTATCTCACTTGATGCTGAAAAAGCGTTTGATAGGCTGGAATGGAGGTATATGCTTCATACGCTTAAAACATTTGGATTTGGCCAAATATTTCTCAGATGGATAGAGATTCTGTACAAAGATCCGCAGGCCGCAGTGAGAACAAATGGACTAATCTCCTCTTACTTCACACTTGGTAGAGGCACCCGGCAGGGCTCGGCATTGTCGCCAGGGCTTTTCTGTCTAGCTCTGGAGCCCCTTGCAACAGCTATTCGCCAGAATCAGAAAATTCGGGGAGTCAAAATTAATGAGTCTACACATAAGCTTCTGATGTATGCGGACGACATTTTGTGGCTTGCCTCGGACCCAGCCAGATCCATCCCAGCATTACTGGGCGTTATTGAGTCGTTCTCCAAGATATCGGGGTACAAAGTTAACTGGTCTAAGTAGGAGGCCCTCCCACTGACTTCGTATTGCCCAAAAACTCTATTCCAGGCGGGGCTGTTTCAATGGCCTAGTGAAGGCATAACATATCTTGGTATTCTCTTCCCTCACCAATTTAATAAAATAATTGAAAAGAATTTGGACCCACTTCTCAATAAAATTTCATTGGATACGGATAGATGGTCACTATTGTTCCTGTCATTGTGGGGAAAGGTCAACGTCCTGAAGATGAACTGTATCCCAAGATTGAACTATTTGCTTCAATGTCTTCCTATTGCAATACCCCAAAAGTACTTTAAAAGGTTCGACCAAATTTGCAAAAAGTTCTTATGGAATGGTAAACGTGCAAGGATAAAGTTAGAGAGGCTCCAGGTGCCAATCAATAAGGGTGGCTTGGGCCTCCCCAAATTAGCCCTGTACCATTATGCCTTTTGCCTTAGACATATAGCCCAGTGGACCCTGCCACCTGAGAGAGCCCCCCCCTGGTTTGAGATTGAACAGAGATTATTTTCCCCACTCACCCCTATAAATGCATTGTCCAGCAATATACCCTCCGAATTAAAATCCCACCCCATCATACCCAACCTCTGTAATGTGTGGAAGAAGTTCTCTAAAGCTTTTAATATTAATGTCTATCTTAATTTTGAATCTTGTATTTGGAATAACCCAAAGCTACGTATTAATAAACATTCCCTCCTATGGAAAGACTGGGTGGAAAAGGGAATTATTACACTAGGAAACCTATATGAGAGGGCTAATATAAAGTCTTTTGAAAGGTTAGCTGGTGAATACGACCTGCCCAGAAATGATTTTTGGAAGTATTTACAAATGCGTCACATGTTAGTTACTGTCATAGGGAAAGGAATAGAGCCTCAGCAATCAAACCTTCTCTCCCAGACAACGAAAATAATGGGTTTGGGGCACGAGGCTGCAATCTTTTATGCCAAGTTGTCTCAACAGACACTTACCATATCTTATGTAACAATGTTAGCCTGGTCGGCAGACTTAAACATTAATGTCACACACAAAGAATGGGATCGTATTTGTGAAAACACGAAGAGGGTCTCTAGAGACATTAAAATTCGTTTAATCCAGTTCAAGATTCTCAATCGGTTTTATTGGACTCCGACCCGGCTGTTTAGGCTGAAGCTGAGGCACAATGCAGACTGCTGGAAGTGCTGCAGCTCGGAAGGGACTCTTCTTCACCTGCTCTGGGAATGTCCCATGATTCAGAACTACTGGCTAAAGATTCATGACCGCATTGAAAACATTACTCGGACTAGCTTGGAGTTCTGTCCGAGGCTTTACGTTCTGAATGATCCACAAATGACATCGAACTGTGGAGCAGCGGACTTTGTTCAGACCGGAGTGATGGTTGGAAAACAAATAATAATGAGAAACTGGAAGAACCCGGGTGAGCCCTCCTTCCAAGAGTGGTGCATGGAGTTGGCAAGAGTAGCTTCATATGAAAAAATGTCTTTCAACATTAATGACAGGGCAGGAAAATATGTGTCTAAATGGGGGAAATATGTGCAATACATAGCTACCAGATAAGATTGTGGTGCTTATTGTAAAACTGTACATTTGATCCATGTTTTTATTTATTTGAATATTTTCAGTTTGTTTCCGTTATTCTTACTTTTCTTTAAATTGATTTTTAAATTTTTTTTTTTTTTTTTTTTTCTTATTTATTTCTTTTATTTTTACTTAACTGTCATCACTTTGGGATATAAGTTTAGATGTTTATGGCTATGCAGACTGTAACGTTAACTGTGATGTTCAAAACTCAATAAATTACTAATTACAAAAAAAAAAAAGTGTTGTGGATAAAATGCACCTAAACACACGTTGCATTGACGTTATGTTATATTTCAAAGCATAACCGGCACTCTCCACCATTGCATTTAAATTTGTCAGCTGTATTGGCGGAGTTGGCATTGGCTTTTAGCTGCACGGTTTCAGGGAAGGCTGCCCTCATATCCTCACTCATAGCTCCTCAGAGAGCCCTCCTCCATCCTAGCTCCTCAGGGCCAGAATGAGAACTTTGAGACGGCCTTCATGAAGGAGAGCCAGAACAACCTGCGGTTTGAGCTAGAAGGTTTATCAAGAGACATGGGATTCAGCCCAGGAAAGTATGTTTTTTTTTTTTTTTTGGGAGGAGAGTGTACAACAATCAGCAAGCCATACATGGAATGTCCCCATATTTATTTTGGGTGAAAGATTATATAGTCTTTGGAGTGAATTGTTCTTACAATTCAAGGAGTCAAACACCTCAGACTGTTTCATTAAACCAAATTACAAACCCAGTAAACAGGATTGTTACAAATTCATTGACCCAGAACACAGAGATACAGAAACCCGGATAAACTTCAGGTAGTTTAATGGTTGTAGGGAAGCACTCCAACAAGGGTGAAGCAGGTGGCAGGTCGGCATGCGATGGAAGGCAGCTCGGAGGGAAACAGGAAACAGATGAATCTGCACAGAGAACAAATGTTAACACGAGAATCCACAAAAGCAAACCCAAAGGCAAAAACACTACTGTATCCCGAACAGCTAATTTATCCTTAATAGCGTCACTCAAACCATTCAGGAATGCACCCCGTAACGCATCCTCGTTCCACTTGGAGTCCGCTGCCAGCGGACAAAAGTTGATAGAGTAATCTGCCACACCGTCAGCCCCCTGCTTGAGTGCAAGCAGACGCTTCAAGGCGCCCCCCACATAGTCTGGATGGTCAAACAGTTTTTAATGCAAAAGTGTCAAGTTATTCCTGAGGACAGGCGGTTTGCACACACCGCCTGGGCCCAAGCAAGGGCTCTTTCCCTAAGCAACCCCAGGGCATAGTGTACCTTAGACGACGACTCCGTAAAAGACCGGTTGTTGTTGTTGGAACGTCAACCCACACTGGAGGATAAATCCACGACACTTGTCCAATTCAGCTGAGAAGGGTTCCAGAGAGTTGATGGGAGGTTTACGGAGATGTGAGGCGGTCGCTATGCCTGTGGAAACAGACGGTGAAACGGGGAGCAGGGAGAGAAGGTGAAGGAAAAAAAATGACAGGTTAGCAACTTGAGCCATTAACTGGGTGACCTGAGTGATCAGTTATTGGTTGTTTTCCAGGAGTGTGTGAATCAACTGATCGTGTTGTCCCAATAATGCACCCTGCGACTGGATAACTCGTTGGGTGCTGTTGTCCTTAGCACCCTGTGGTATCTCTGTGGGGTCCATGTTGGCCAGATCGTTCTGTTACGAATTTGTTGACCCAGAACACAGAGATACAGAAACCCGGAGCCAGGATAAAGTTCAGGTAGTTTAATGTTTGTAGGGAAGTACTCCAACAAGGTTGAAGCAGGTGGCAGGTCGGCATGCGATGGAAGGCAGCTCGGAGGGAAACAGGAAACAGATGAATCTGCACAGAGAACAAACGTTAACACGAGAACGTGTTAACACAGATCGGGGTGGGGTGGAAAGCAGCCCAAGTTACCACAATAGTGTATGTAACGATCTGGCGCTGAAGAGGTGGTCAGCCCGGGATTAAATACTGCATCGGCAGGATGATGATGGAAAACAGCTGAGTGGTTGACGGAACTGAGATGGATGGCCACGCCTCTTGATCCTCAGGAACACCCTCCCGAAATGCAGACAGACATACAGAGGGAAGGGACAACGACACAAGTTGGGGGAATGCAACAGACCACAACAATTATGATACAACTAAGAATGACAACATGAACATTTGAAGGATTTATTGACATTTGCAGTATTTAAAACAGGCATCGATACAGTCACCTACATGATCATTCCTGGCCAGGGTTTCTCGTCGCATATGGAAGATCACGTTTAATCTAAAAACCAGTTAAGCCATAACCCAGGGCCGCCCACTGACTGAACACAAGGGCAGGAGTCGACCAGGCCGCCAACAACGGCACAGTCTCAGGGAGGGTGATCCGTGAAGACTCAGGGAGAACAGTCAGCTGAGACTCTGGGTCACTGGACAGTACGGGCTCTGGGAGACTACTCAGCCATGAAGAGTCTGAAAAGCTCACCAGCTCGGAAGCATGGTAACTGACTGACTGCAGTAAAAAATCAGGCTTGGAGAAAGGAAGGCAAACCCTCAGTACCCTCCCAGCGAACCTCGATGAAAGCTGGATCCTCTTCATTACATTACATGTCATTCAGCTGACGCTTTTATCCAAAGCGACTTACAATTGCTACATACAGTATGTCAGAGGTTGCACACCTCTGGAGCAACTAGGGGTTAAGTGTTTTGCTCAGGGACACATTGGTAGATGTATCGCAGTGGGAATTGAATTGCTGCTTCTCCCTATTTTTAGAGATTGCTTTATTTCTCACGAAAACACATTTAGTGTAATGTGTATAATATGTGTGACAGGTTTTTGTGATGGTTGGTTTTTAAAGATTGATGGATGGTGTTTAAGCTAGAATGAAAGTTTTTTTTTTTATAAGCTACACAAAAGAAATAAGAAAGCAAAGAAAATGGAAGTAATTAGATGATCCTTTACATGTTAACCCTCTGAAACCGAGAGACTCGCCCACGAGCCTAAACAGCACCTCTGATTCATAGTTCAATCATTTACCATCCATAACACATAGAAACTAGCCGAAAATTGTGGCTAAAAACTAACGAGTTAATGGTTACGGAGGTCTTTTCCGGGTCCTTCTAGCCTCTACAGGTGATTTTCTATCCAGCCTGGAACTTCTGCCTTTTTTGGGGTTCGTTGAGCATTAAATCCATACCTTTACATCCAAGATTGATCCACTTTTTGTCCATAATTCATCGCGTTTTCGCTCAATTCTGCCGCTAGCGTCTCCCCTTTGTGTACGGAAGTCAAGGATTCCATATATGGGGTCCATGCCCATATATGGGAGACAACGTCACCCAAAGTGTATGGAAGGCCAAACGGTTGTATGGAAGGCCAATAGGCGAACTGTTTTAGACACACAATTGCTTGTGTAGCATTGCTGTGGGTGTAATATCAATAAATATGACATTATTATGTTGATTATTGACATAAGTAAATGTCATGAGGGCAAAAGCGCCTTGACTTTCTTTGAAAAAATGCATGTATTTTGTCAACTGTATAAGTTATAATGATTATTTCTTCACAATGTGAATCCCAAGACATATGAGAAGTGTTTTAGAGAGTAAAATGGCTTAGGTTTTATTGATCTGTGTGTGATATCAATACATATCTGGAAGATTCATGTTCCGTTTTATTTATTTATTTGTCTTTAAGGTCCTACAACCATTTTTAACATGCAGGTGAGCTCACTGCAGCCCAAATATTCTAATAACCCAGTTTGTCCTGAAAAAAATGATGTTCATATCTTGACTGTAGACAACAGGGTTGATGTTTTACAAGCTTTTTTATAAAATAAATCCAGACGGACAATGAACTGTAAAAATGGCCTTAGGGCTCAGAGGGTTAAATAGTGGTAGGTGACACCCCCAGGCTTAAAAAAAAATGGTTTAACCTCAACAGCCAATGGGAACTTAGGACACTCACCCATTCAAACTGGAGAAATAGCCAAATGGCTCAAAATCATATGAAATGAACACGTAAACAACACATTGTTTGTGTTGTTAATGTTTTAACGTGTGTCTATGTGTGAAAAATCTTATTTACGTTTGAGAATCACATGTATTTGAACTGTTTGGCTTTCCATACCATGGAACGCTTGTTTCTGTCCAGCAGCCTCCACGTCCTAGAAAGCTTGTCCATGTCCAGCGGCCTCTAGCCACTCCGGGATTCTGCAGGCGGCGACTCTGATAATTATCCACAGGGGTGAATGGCAGAAACTCAGAACACAGTTGTACAAACCAAAACAATCCTAAAAGCAACTAGCAAACATGCAGAAATCAAATCAATAAATAAAGCACAGTAAACCAAAACATACTTGCTAAAGACTATAACAAACCCCCGTCCTTTAACGGTGGCAGTCCCTGACTCCTTCAGTTTCATCTGGCCTATACTGTACCTTAAACACAACCACCTCCTCATTCTGTCTATGATCCCTGGGGACCAGAACTGCTCCCAACTTGTATCCTGCTGAATGTGGCAAGGTGCCAGGTGAGTGGCAGATTACTTTAAATGTTGAGCGACAGCGCCACCTAGTTTGTTGGGAGATTAGGAACTGTGAACATCTTTTGAAACACTTTAATTTGTAGGCCTAGGTTCTTTTCTACAAGGGAGAGCAATGCATGTTAACCTAAATGCACATAAGTATGCTAAAATAATAAATTTACACGTTAAAAGTAACTATTTAAAAAAATCAAAAAGATAAAATCCTCTGGAACTGTTAAGATGTTAATCTTACATCATTGAGGCCACATTTTGTACATAAACCATAAAGGACATTTGAAGATTCAGAGCTGTGGCTTTTAGTTTGATTAGATGTATTCAAGGTAGGATCCAATGTACAATAGAAATTTCCGCAAAATTAATGTTTTTGACAAGACAAAGAGTGTGAATGGAATCAAGTCCTGTATTATTGACACACTTGTGTCAATCAAGTTAATCCTTTTTAAGGATGATTTCTTCACTCTCACCACTCACTCACTCACCAAGTAGAACAGATTAGGTTTTTATGAACATTTTCTGAGATACTTCAACAGTAACTGAGAATTTGACAGTGTGATCGAAATTCATGACATCTACATGACAAGTCCACATTGTTTCACGTCACTTGAGGGCAAGGAAAACAGTCACAATGCAATTATAACGGTCTCATGACAACCAATGTCAAAACCAAACCACTTATGACTGTTCAATGTGATGTCAACTCATAAAGCTAAATGTTTTTTTGATAATTATGCCTGCTTTGACATTTGATATCAGAACAGTATAAACGCCACAGCAGCTCCAGCTACAAACACATAGTACAGCAAAGGAGAGACTGCACAGATCTGTAGTGCACGCACATTAACATTGTTGGATGGATGGGTGGGTGGGTGGATGGACACTATTAATCCCAAACTGGGAATTACTGTGTTACTTCACCAAGTTACAAGGACATACACACACTCACTCACACACACTTACAGAAAATACTAGACATATACTAGAATAAGAAAATAAAGAAAACTCTCGGCTCGTTTCTTCTAAACCAGTCCGCTCAGCCTCTCTGTCCCAGTATAAATGTTTTGTGTCAATAACAGAAGATAGGCCTCACACACCTCACCTAAGGTAAAAGTTCCTCAGTGAATGCAGAAGAGGCTGCTGTGGAGCCAGGGAAGCACCGTTCTGGTCCTGGTCACTTGCTACCAGGGGTACAGCCATAATTTCGGTCTGAGGATGACAGACTGTTCAAGAGGAGTTTTTTATTTTTATTGAAAAGATCCTCTCCTATTTGTCTCGTAGTAACGTAGTGTAGGAGGGGGGTTTCGGGGGGGATGCCTCATAGAAGATTTTGGCATTTGGCACATTCTAATGGCACTATTCCATCATATACTCTGCTCTTAACTATTGCATAGTTTAAGTTTTTGTTCCTATATTCTTTTGTGTATATATATATTTATTATTGCCTGTATCTAAATGAGTCTATAGATGCAACCTGAGTAACATGCACACTTAAAAAAAACTAGTTCAAATCAATTCAGACGTGTTGTAAGTGTGGGGGACGGAGGGCACCGACAAAGTGTACCCCGTGTCTGCTACACCCTTGCTTGCCACCATGGAGTAGTTTATTTTTTTATTTGGCACGTTTTGATTAAAATGTTTTCACTTTGTTGTTAGAACACACTACACACTGGCCTGAAATACACACACACACACATGCGTCCTATACATGCACAAATGCAGAGATGTCAGAGTGGGGGGGGCTGCGACTCCTCGGTGACGCCCTGATCACATTGCGCCCATAGCTACGCTTCAGTGGGAGATCCACACACACACACACACACACACACACACGGCCATCACCTTGGGCCACAGACAGGCTTAGGGCTGCTCCCCACATCCATCGCCCCCTTCTTTGATGGTTCTGTGTTTACAAACCATCTGATGCGTCAGTTTAGCATTCATTACCCTTAATGACATAATTATTTAAAGGAAAAGTATTGTCAGATAAATTTTAAACAAACCCCAACGGCAACCCTGTGATCTTGCTATACAACTTGATCTTCATTTTACTATAAATTACCTTCTGGATAATTCACCACAATGTTTTTTCATTTTTCATTTTCATATTTTCAAGTTCTTCGTTCTTGTGTCTAACAAAAGCAGTGTGGATGTGATCGGGGTAAATGGTGGCCAGACAAAGTACAGAACTTCCCATGGGTGATTAGATTTGACACAAGAACAGTTGGCATTTGGGGTAAAGACCTTCTCACCACTAGTGTATTTTTAGCATTCCCCTGGCTCCAGCTAAGTTGTATCCGGAGGTCCATATATACCAATAACAATAACAGCAAAATGAAACTTCAGCTTTGAACCTCTGGGACATTTTATTTCTTCACCAGTACAAACTGTCCAATAAATACAACAGCCTGTTCTTTTAAAAAAAAGGAACTTTGATCCTGTGTAGGCAATTTGCAAGCAAATTTGCATTTTGTGTCGCATGTAAGCACAACGGCACTTTTTCTTCAGATTAAAAAAAGGTTTAGAACAGAAAGTAACAAATCTATTGGACATTCAGACACAACTAAGTAACACGTTTGGGGAAAGGCACGTATTTGCTTACTTCCAAAGGATAGGAGAATATCCATATTGATCTTGTGTCTAGAGTATAGAGCTGGAGTCAGACCGCTCTTTCTATAGTGAAAATCTGCATGCAGGTGCACACACACAATGCACACACAGAAGGCCATCAACTAAAAGGTTCACGACAAAGAATTTCAATTGCTTAGATTGCTAGATAGATAAACTGCCTAATGGCAGTGTTGTTTTGGGCAATGAGTCAAGACAGAAGGCAATGGGCCTATTCTGTTATCACTTGATTGTTAAAGTAAGCTTAAAAGTTTTTATGTAAATATATTATAGATATTTGTAAAAGGGACTGATCCAAGTGAGCCACCTATTGTCATTCACATATTTAATAATGCTTGCTTGAACACAGGAAGCAAAAAGGTCTTATAAGCAAGTTACACCACGGCTTCACATCACTGAATAAGCACAATACAGTTTGTGTGAAACAACGATGGGAAAAGAACTGGGCACTGAAATAACTGAAGACGTGGCTTAATGCCTGGGAAGCACACTTGACCTTTACCAGGCCTGGAGGGACTTCTGCCGGAAAAACTTGATTGGCTTTTTTATCACTCTCAAACAGAGGTCTAAACAAACTGACACGCAGCGATAATGATGGAGGGAGTGTGGAGAGATCCTCTTTGACCATGCTAATAGTTTCTAGTTATCTCTTTTTCCAGAACTTCTGGACGGTAGTGACAACAAAATAAAAAAAATTTTTTGTATCAGTACAACATTCACAGTCCTAACCTTACTTGGATATATCACTGAAGGGATTTGACAGCTGAGAAGTCCAGATAGCCAAAATCACCATAAACCTGGGTGTTTTATTTAGAAATTTAGTTTATTTTGTAAAGTAGTGCATCTGCACTGTGGCCTTCCTGTGTGATTACCTGCTTGGCTTGACAGAGGAGACACCAAAACGACTGCTGCAGCGGGCAGGAGCGGCCAATCCGCACCTGATCGCAGCCGGTGTGGCTGGACAGAATCCAATCTGGCGCCTAAATGAATATTTGGCATATAATGGCATCAATGGACATAGGCTGCCCATTTTTATTCGTTAGCATGAATTCATTTAGTCATTCATTCGGTAATGTTCAAGGCTTAATAGTAGCTCATGCATGACTTAATGCAGGAACAATATGTTACTGCATCAATTAAGGTATTTGAACCATCATAATTTCTGATTTAATGACGTTTTTGTCATGTCATCATGGCAGTCGGTTTTTCTCCTTCTTTTGTGTGCCTTTTCTGTTTCCCCTCATGTTTTCCCCCCCAGTGCTATCTGTGAGCTGTGGGCATGGCTTAGATGGCAGTGGGCGCCAGGTGAAGCTCAATCCTGCTGCTAATCATCCTGCTGCAGTACTCAAGGCCGGCTCTGTGAATCACTCATCCCCAGATCATACAGCCTACTAGAACGGTATTGTGGCACTTCTGGCTCCCTGTGTAAATCTGTGTTTCTGGTGTTGTGACTTGTGTAGCATATGTGTTCTGTGTTCTTGCTTTTCTCTTGTTGCAGCCTGCCTTGCTTACTCATGCTCACGCTTCCTGTTTGCCTGCCGGCCTGCCTGCTCCTCCACTCACTCATCACTAATTACAAGGATTGGATTCAGCCTCAAATTTTTTGTTGGAATCTGGAAAATTCCTCACCACATGGTCATTGTCACTGGGCACGCTCCAGAGAGCACCCACCACTCACCAATGGATCTCCTCAATGAACCCCCTCCTGTTGTCACCTGCACACTTATTGCATATAGTTTCGCACCTCTTTAAAATCACTTGAAACTTCATGCTTTTCTCGCCTAAATTTTTACCCCAAAAAAATTGCTTCAGTTCCCACATACTTTGGCCCTCTGGGATGGTCCCGAGGTCATTGGGAAGCTAACACTCTCAATTTTTTGTTTCTAGTGTCAGTGTGACACTAGGTCTTACTGACACAGAGCCAAAGAGGTTAGAATAGAGAATTTCTATTTCCGTTCAAGTAAATCATCTGTAAAATGATTAAAAAACACTACTGTAAGCATATTACATGATCGTTTTTGGATTAAAAGGATTGGATGGACTTATTCTTTGAACTGTTGGCAAAGCAGGAAAAAAAAGTTTCTGGCGATCTTTCACCGCTGTGAATAAAGAGACGAGAAGAAAGGTAGGGACGCACCGTCGACTTTAGACACTATCGGCGCAGAATCCTTCTGTGTTTCTTTACTTCATAACATGATTATAACCGCTATAAGTCACCTTATGCTTTGTGCGTGGGCTTAATGCAATCATGAGACTTTAAGCTTTCTAATGAAGATTTAATGCTTGCAATGCCGCACAATTCCCTGCTAAGCCATGAACTACTACAAAGAACTACTACAAACTGTTATCTTTTCTGTGGCTGTAATTGCCACTCTTCATTCTAACCCCAACCGGTCGTCAGACACCGCCTACCAAGAGTCTGGGTCTGTCCGAGGTTTCTGCCTAAAAGGAAGTTTTTCTCGCCACTGTCGCACTGTTGCTTGCTCTGGAGGAAACTACTAGAACTGTTGGGTCCTTGTAAATTATGGAGTGTGGTCTAGACCTACTCTATCTGTAAAGTGTCTCGAGATAACTCTTGTTATGAATTGATACTATAAATAAAATTGAATTGAATTTATTGTATATCCTGTGTCATCATCTGCTTGTAGGTCCAACCTCAAGTGCCATTCCGTAACAAAATGATCAGTCACAGCAGTGATCATACACTATATTCTGAAGAATTGCAGTGTTGTAATCATAGTTAACTAAACATTATTTCATCTTGTTTGTGGCCCTTCAAATAAAGTGCTGACTAAAGATATTAAGAGTGGGTTGGCAAAATGATACCAAGGTCACTACATTGACACAAATACAGTATACTGCAGATGCATTTCTATAGTGGCTTTACAGCATAAGGCACTTAAACAGCAACTACACCAGAAATGTCTTGACATTTTTTGACAGCCTTTTTTTTTATTTATTTGAGGGGTCACAAAGAGTATTGCTGCATATGCCATCATTAATCATATCTTATTTATTAATGTTAAAGATGAGGCAGGTCGGCACTTTGACAGGCCACTAACATAATTTACGTAAAGTGACGTTTAGTTAATCATGATTACAACACTACAATTCAGTTTCTTTAGCCTGTCACTTTAACTACAGACTTACCAGTGAAGAAGACATACACATCATTAATAAATCAGAAATCGTCATTGTTATTAATTACTAATAGTCACTAATTACCATATTGTTCCTGCATTAAGTCATGCATGCGCTATTAATCCATGAACATTACTGATATTTCATGAAGTACTACATGAATGAATTCATGCATTTACTGTTATGTACACATTGGACTAGGACGTCATGATAGTTTGCTTACTTTGTTTGCAGCCAGTTAAGATCATTGGAGGTATTGCAGATCTGCTTTACCATGGTAGATATGAAAAATCTGTCTTCTCCCTTTGCCTGACCCCCCCAGCTCTTCTTTGACTTCAGAAGCATTGGTCGCACCCTTGTGTGATACACATCAAACAACTGTTTGGAGAGAAAAGAGGAATAAAGAGCCATTTTTGCTTTTGTCAGCTCTGTCTGCTCCAAGGTGGCATATTTGTCCTTGTACACCTTTCAGATTACTTTTAAAAGTTCTCCTTTGCTGCTCAGCAGTCTTTTGACTGCATCTGATTCGTCAGAATGGCATGACCATGGGGGGAAAAACTAATGTAGGAATAAATAATAACCTTACCTGACCCATTGCTCACATATCTGCAGTCCAATCCAGTTAAATGGGTGCAAACAATTAAATTCACCTTTTTTGGACAATTTCGTAGCTCACTTTCTTGGAGTAGGCTGCCAGCCTTGATCCAACCAAAATCCATAAAGTGTGTGCATTCTTGACACAGTTCGTTGTTGTCGCACCTCATGTCGGTCGTTCTTTCAAGTATTTAAGCATTTAAAAGTTTTAAGCCCAATTACAACTATTGTCCACACAAGTGTTGATGCGTAACGAACAAAAACAATGAAGCAAATGCTGCCAACCTTTTTAAACTTTTGAGACAATTTTGCAGTGTCTGCAGTCGGTTCCTGGTATACTAGGTAAACAGTGAAACCCCCCCCACAACTTTACACCATCTTAATTGAGGGGGGTACGTTTAACAATGACAGCAGGAGTTCTAGGCAGCCTTCCGCTCTGGACATTCACAAGTTTGTTTGAGGTGCAGAAGTGGATGCCTTTACAAGGCATTTAAGATTTTTTGACCAAGATGAAGGGACCCTACCAAACTGACATGCATTTGGCATCACCAGGCCGGGCATCTCATGAATATCATTTAAAATGGTTGGTCTCACACCTTATGATTTATGCCAATTCAGGAAGGAATGTGCCCTCTATTGTACTGTGGCAAAAGTATGGGTTGGGAATATTGAATCGTTACACGCAAATAATGGCTTAGCTGTCACCACAATAGTTTCCAAAGTCTTCCCCTTCCCCTAATGGTGTTTTACTTTCAGTCAAATATCCAGAGCTCTTACATCTCCTCATCTCCCTCTCAGGAAGCAACAACCTTGTGAAAATGTACAGGACATTTTCACTGTCAGGTATGCAGGCTTTTTACTCCTTTTTGTCTCTTGTCACAGTTTTGGGATGTTTTATTTTAGCTCCTGGTCTAAATGTTTTAACCATTTTAAAACTTAATCAGGTGCATGCACTTGTGGAGAGGTTCCGGGCACAGTGACCTGTTTTTAACCTTTTGGAGGTGTCCCTCTCTCCCTCTTTGGACCTCCTCCCGAGCATTCTCAACACAACTTTACTGTCTGCAATCATCTGGCTGACTTTTTTTCTCATATCATCCTGTTGACTTCTTCCACCACACCACCAGCTACACCATTCCAGGCCACTGCCACTTAGTGGTGTTGACAGCTAGCCCGGTTCAATCAGGTTTCCAGTTCTCCCCATCACCTTCATAGCAGACTGTGCCAGGCAGAGCAGAGAGATTACCAAACCATGCCGATATGCTGTATCTGCTCTCCAACACAGCCTGATAAAATTAAAATATGAGCTTGAGAAAAACCTCTGGAACGCTGAACACATGGAAACAGACAATCTGGAGTACATAAAAGGCTAAATTTAAATACACAAGACAGGGGAGACAATGAGACACAGGTGCAACACATGGGGCAGGGACAGGTAATCACACAGGTGGGAAAGTAGCAGACAGGAAGTAAAACAAGAGAACACCTGAGGGAACATAGAAACTACAAAATAAAACTGGAAAAACAGAAACAAGACATGACAATTGGCAAACAATTTGGGCATTTGTATTGTTTTCCCCACACGGTTGCCTGTTAAGCCAAGCACATTTAAAACGCCATGCTAGAACTATTATATCAGCCACTAACCTTAAACTGTAGAATAAAAATAAATAACAGAACATGCCAGGATTATTCATATGATGCATTAATTATATTAATACAACTAAAACCACACTTTTTATCTGTTGCCAGCTGGTGGCCTGTTCTCATGTTTGGAACCTAAAGGATAGAGCTCAACTAGAATGGCAACATGCCTTTTTAATAACCTACATGTGGGAAAAGTGCAGGTTAATTACAACCATGTAAAAGTCTGTGCAGATTATGAGCGTTTGCATATGGTTTAATAGGCCATCGGCCATCACAGTATAATTCTAAATCCAACTCTTTATGGGTCTGCTGGGGCTGTGGGTCTGAATTCTGAGCCTTGCAGTGGCATATTTCTCCATATACTACATCATTTATGTGCAAGAGATGCCTCCTGTTCTGTTCATGTTCTTTTGTCACTTAGCTTGACAGGATACATTCCCCGTGGTGACATGAGGCATGTTTCTGTCTGCTGTGCTGCTGCTTAAAAGAGAATGTGGCATACCCGCTGAATAAAATTATAATTTCAGAGTGGTGGGGAACAATTGTATCCTGCACAAAAGAAAGCTAAATCATAGAGTTAAACTTGTTGGTCATGAGTTTGGTTTAGTCAAAACATCTGATGACATTCATTCATGACTAAAATGTTCAATAGTTATGTTTTTCTTTTGGTTGATAGAGTGATGTAAAGCATTCTGAATTCGGATCTCAAGCCTTCGGTAGAAGGTTCGGTAGCTTATATCCTGACAGCACATTACGCAGATATGCTATCAAACCGACGTTAAAGAATGCAGCGGCCGCATTGCTGAGGCTGAACAATGCACAGCCACAACAGAAGACAAGATTACTACACTGGAAATACTACTGAAAATATTACATCTCAATCCTATAGCTGAGGTACTTAGGAATTAATTGGTATCTGAGCCCTTCAATATTACAAGAGGTTGCCCCCAAGGTTCACCCCCATCACCATTTCTGTTTATACTAGCTATTGAACCAGTAGCAACAGCAATTAGATATAGTAGACAAATACAAGGGGTTTCAATTGGCAACAGAGACATAGAATAGCTCTTTTTGCTGACGACATAGTTTTATTCCTATAACAATATCTATAAAGTAAATGCTTCAAAATCATCACTAATGCTACTTTACGGAAATGAAAGACAATAAATAAACCAATACTTTCAAGTACTCATCTTATTTTGCATATTTGGGCAAAGTAACCAACCAAACAACAATTTGGAAACTATGGCACCAACAAACTATGATGTCATAATTAACTCAGTACATTCATCTACAAAAAAGTAGATGCCTTTACCTTATTCAAAATTGACATATTGATAAATTAATATTGAAACCTTTCTGGGCACAGAAAAGCACAAATGTTGGGGATTATACGTATGACAGTTATCGTAAATTTGGCCCCATACTCTCTGTATCCCAAATGGCAATGTCATTGAAACCTGACCCCCTGCCATGAACAAGACAATATCTTTTCTTCCTTCTATCACCCATTGTGTTTTATGAACCTACCTCCATGCCTTTAACCATACCTTGGCGTACCATGTGTACCAAGGCTTTAAAGGGGAATTTCCATCTTTGGACAATGTGATTTTATTATTTTTGTTTTTTAATTGGTCCAGTATTTAGTTTATTCGTTTCTAATGTTGTAGACAGGTCCACCGGGCTGTAGTCCCTGGCCAGCAGACAATAGGCATCCTAAAATATAATGGTTAACATATTAAAATGAGTTACATTACATCTATTATAACAGCAGGCCTAAGCCAAAAGGGTTAAAACAAACAAAGAAATGGCACACAAACAAACAAACACTGGTAATGACAATGGTATTAAAAACGTCTGTGCAGTAAAGACAATACAAAGGAGACGAGAGAAAGGAGAAAAGTTTCAGAGGCCACATTGGAAGCACATACAAGACATTGGGTGAGAACACTAAATCAGCCATAATCCAAGCTGCAATGCAATCCTATGGGGCAATAGAGACATGTCCACTAAAAGTGCTTGTTTTAACCAGTGACAGGCTCACATTGAAAGATGGAAAGAGTCTAGTGTTCTGGAATCTAACAAGGTGACTTTTTGCCGTAAGACAGTGTGGAATGCAGGGGAGAGTTTGTTGTATGGATTACAGAAAGCATTGCTTTGGGTTGTCTAAAAGATTTTCATTTGCACATTTCAAAATTATGCCAACAAAATGTCAAGCTACATTTTGCACAGCTTTCATAGACGTTGTTTTTGGATACGGACAACCTGAATTTGTGGTTAGTTGTGTTAGCAGACAGCTACAAATGGATCCTAACACTCCAGTCTATACACTGCACTTTACAGCACACGGGTCCACGTTGACCATTTTGATCGTGGATGACTACTGCCAGAGAACAAGAAATCCTATACCAAAAGCACCTATTCCTAAAGAAAAATGCTGTTGCAAGAGCGGAGAGTAGGGGAGGGGCTACAAGGGGGCCAAAGGCTGGCACTGACCCCCTCCCCATAAAATTTGATTCCCCCCTCAATCTTATGAGCTAGAGTGCTTTGTGATTTCCATTAGTTAAGAGTTAAATGAAAAAAGTGAAATTAATATTGAATGATGTTTTATTTAGCATAATTACATTTCTATATCGATTTTCTATGCTGTATTCTGATGCCATGGCCCTGACTGACTATTGATCCTTCCCCCTGTGCCACCCCACTTAAAAAATCCTGGAATTGTCAATGTGAATCGACAGTTCAGAGTTAAGCCAATGCTATTAGCTAAAGTTACTGTGTTAACTTGGTTCAGTAAGGTTACATATGAAAGAATGACAGGATATCCGCAACTTCTTTATCTTTTCATAATGAGGTCAGACACTTACAATGACGATTTGAGCCTGCAGCGAGAACAACCACTTTGAGGACGTACATTGAGGGTTGCTATTGCCACATAAGGTTCCAGTGCAGCTTGGTTCACGTTTTTGCTCAATACTATGCAATTTCAAAGATTCCTATTCACATAAGTCACTTAAACAAAATCCATCGGAAAATAGAGTCCAGGTTGAAAAATATCTCTTAAGTAATTTGCACTCGTGCATAATGCAAAACAGAGGGCAATTTTGTCTGAGTCATTTTAATCTGCCATTAGACTGTAAAATTCTTAAAAGAAAGAAAAGTGACTCATTTACAACTATGCATCTCTGGCCATTAAATGAACACAAATGATTCCTCTACCGGTGTTAGGAAAAGAAAATATCTTTCATGTTTAAGCCTTAAGTATATTTGCTATTGCTTGTAAAGCTTTTAGAATAGTGTATCAACAAAAATAAATAGCAACATAAATTCAATTGTCCCTTTTTTATTCAGTTCCGACCTTGATGACTCAACTGAAGAGACAATTAAGCAGAGAAGGGACTGTTGCACGAAAGTAGAATGAAGATATCCAGGATAAATGGAAAAGTGCAGCTTGACTTAGTGTGATCCGCTCATCACGGCTTAATTGGTTGCACGTTTGCCGAGCCAGGATGAACAGGTGAAGCTATGTCAAGCCAGGTGTAGATAGCTGGGATAAGTGCACGTTCACAGCTTTCTTAAATAGACCACAGTATCGATCACAGATTTACTGATGCAGAAATGGGAAAGACGCATGCGGCATATGTTTCACCCACTGAGAGAGTAGCAGCTTCTAATTGAAATGAGGAAGTGAAGCACATAATATGCAAAAAGGAAATACGGTACTTATCAAACGGAGAGAAAAAGCCCAATAGACTATAGCAGACCGACTGAATGCATAAGGATTTAAACATATCTACTTAGCCTACTAGTCACTCTACATTTTTACAAAGTTGTAGGCTACACTGTGTTTTAATTGTTTTTAATATGCTTGTTTTATGTGTTGGTTTAATTGCTGTGTATCTCTTTCTGTTTTTATATGCTAAATGTTCTGGTTTTACTTTGAGTAGCCTATCATGTAAAGCACTATATAAATAAAATGTGTTATTTAGCCTACTTTGCCTTAAAGTGAGCAGAGGAAATGAATGTTCCTCAGGAAATGTACGGACTAAGCTTAATTTCAAACCCTTATTCACAACGCAAGAACATGTTTTAGAACCATGTGCACATATCTCTATAAGCTATGTCTAATTCTAAATATCTTTCTACAATTATTATTCATATAGAACAAACGGAACTGGACATAAACTAGAAAAGAAGTGACTTCAATACACACTGTAAGCACATATGTAAAACAATGTAGTATTCATGTGACAGCACCAAAATAAAAAGATTAAGAAGCATTGTGGTGTTCCCTGTCTGAAGCAGAACACATTCAGAAGACAACGGAATAACTGTTAACACGTTTATTTCGGATCATCAAAAAAAAGAGGCTAGCAGCAAAGAATAAATCTCCATGGTTACTTGGCTGGGTTTAATTCAACCTGCTTTCGTGCAACCAAGTCAAAGCTAAATTCATCCAGGATAACTTGAATATACCTACTTAATTCCTTATCCTGGTTTTGTGCAACAGGCCCCTGGACAGTTTAACCACGATGTGTTATTATGCAGTGCGGTCCCAACTCTCTGAAGTATCTGTCTGACACACAATGAATTGGTACCTGTCTGCCTGCCTGCACTCTTGTCTCTGCCTCTTTCCTGTAACCAGTGGACTCTCCGTTACTTCTGTTTGGACTTCCATGCCAGTAATCCTTGGTAGCTTCCTCATATGAGGTAGCTTATAAGGAAAGCTCATTGTAGGACTGACTCTAGTGGCTGTAATTCTGCACCAAGGCTGTCTTGGGAAAAAGATTTTAGATATGGTATTAGGGGACCACTAAGGCCGATATAAAAGCATCCAAAGAGCACCATGTCATGTGACTTCTAAAGCTTTAAAAAAAATATATATTTTGACCATTGATAGACCAGAACATTGATAAAGCAAATAGTTGGAAGAATAGCAGGGAACTGAGTGCTTAATTGATTAAAGTGAATGCATTATACTGGGATTACCATGGTCCCACCTCTCTGTGGGGCACCTTTTTAGCACACCATTTAGAAAATGTGGCATAAAACATTTTAACATAAAACGTGTAAAAGCGAGACACAAGCCTGCAGGGGCTTTGTGAAACGTCTGATGTATTTGGCGTCTCTTTGGAAACAACAAACGGCTCAAAATATATGCTTCATTTCTCTGTCTCTAAAAGCTGTACTTTGTTACTTTCTACAGTACATTAGAGGCTTTACTGCAGTGTAACACATGGGCCATTATCATAATGGACTGAAGCCTAGTAGTGATGTAAGCTCTCGGAATATTTCAAGCTGCAACGTGCCTCTTGATTGATTCACGTCAACTACAGAAACTGGACTGAATAATACTGTGTGTGTGTGTGTGTTGTGCCTCCAGCATGCTGCTGGAGTTTCATATCAAGTCATGAATTTGATTTGTCAGCCTGGCACTGCAAATGTGCCTGAAGTGACAACTTCAGGCTCTTTACTGGAAGCCTCCCAGATGCAAATTATTCATTGATGTCTCTTCTCTGCTGGCAAGGAGGTGATCCATCCAGAGAACTCAGATACAGTAAAATCAGCTCCCATACGGTTTTCTTGCTGTGGTTTTGTGGTTGCCATGGTTCCGCAGCGAGCCGCAGCAGCAGGTTGAAGTTAAACCATTTTTAACTCTGAATGCATCAACAAATACCTGTGCACGACCATTAGAGCGGAAGCCGCTCCTCTCTCTTTACCACTGTGTTTAAAACAGGCTGCTGCAGCGAGTGCTTACTGTCTCAAAGCTCCTATATGTAGCTTCCTGCTCTGACTTTAAGAAGGACTACTTTTGTGAGTGTGACCAATAGGTAAATAATGTAGTTATTGGGGTTATGTATGCACATATATGATGCCAAAAACAATAGCTTAAAGGAAAATGTCATTTATTTTTAAACCTAGACCCTATTCTCCCATGTATTGGTGTCAAAGCGACTAATGTAACAGAAAATCCTTGAAATTTGTCCAGTATTGAGCGAGAAGGCTGTAACTGGCAGCCGCAAACTCGGCTGCAATGTATTCCTATAGGACAAATATGCATCATCAATTTCCGTCCACTAAAAGTGCTGTTTCTGTCTCTGAGAAGCTCGGATTATTATTCTAAATGTCTGACAACATTACGGGAAGGATCCCTATAGAAATGGACCTTTTTGTTTAACAAGAAACAGCTACGAAATTGCTATCACTGAACTCACCAGACTCCATTTAAATAAACAATACTTTCAGCGTGTATACAGCCAGCATATTTTCCACAAGTAAATCGGTGAATTATGTGTTTGTTTCAACCAAACCATAGTGGCGGTTATTGTAACAATAGAAAGAAGAAATAAGAATAATTTGATAGCTTTATTTTGTTCCTGTCAACTTTGAAATTAGTGTGTTTTATGATGAGAAACATACGGTTTATTTAAATAAAGTCTGGTGGGTTTGGCGATAGTGGTTATCGATTTTTATTTATGTTATATGTTAAACAAAAAACATCTTAAAAAAGGTTATCTCTGTAGGGATCCTTTCCATTATGTTATTAGACATTTCATTGGCAAAAACAGCAGTTGTAGTTGACGTAAATTTAAGCTTCGTAATTGCCCTTAACGATACATTGCATCTTGTTTCGCTGTCTCGATTAAAAACTGGACCAATTTCAAAAAATGTTGTTCCTATCAGTCACTTAGAAACAAAAACATTTATAAAAAAAATAGGGTCTAGGTTGAAAAAATAAAGTTACCCTACAAATGTTATGATAGTTGAGTATCCTGGTGCATAGTCTGGTATGCCGGCTGTATAGCAGCAGACAAAAAGGCTCTGCAGAGGGAAATAAATACAGTTCTCTCCCCTTCCTGGAAGACATTGCTAACACTCGCTACCTCAGCAGAGCCTCAACCCTCACCAGAGACTGTTCTCACCCAGGATAACATCTGTTTGACTTGCTGTCCTCTGGGAAGCCCCACAGACTCAAACACAGCGTTCTCTCCACAGCTATAAGAACTCTGAACAGACTAAAACTTTGAAAAAAATCAAATGGGCTCCAGCCTAGATGACTTCTCAAAAACCATCAAATCTTTTACGGTTTTAAAATAGCTTCAACATTGTGTCATTTCCCATCAGTCTCTGTCACTGCTAAAAAACCTGGTAAACAAATAGAGCAAACATCCTATTCCTAGGAAAATTATATCATTAATTATATGAACTCTATTCTAACATAGTATAACAAACAGGTTTCAAGACAGCTGTTAACGCCCAGTTCCTATAGTTGTTTTGAAGCCTAATCTAAAAAAATTTAAATTTTTGCCTCTCTTTAGGTGGCTGGAGTGAAAATCCTCAACCTGAGTTGTGTTCTGGTTTCAGAATGAGGAAGACAGTTGTAGACCAGTTAGACCAAACTAGGATGTGGGCTTACAGGATGATTCTTTTCCTTAGCAACTATCGTGCTTTTCCCAAATGATTTCCAGACATTACATTGTCAAATGTCTTTAAAAAACAAATTTGATGCACCTCATAAAGAAATATTGCCCAAAAAGGGTGTTTAGTGAGAGCTGACTATGTCACCAGCATAATGAAGAACATCTGAACTTCATTACAACAACAACACGCAACGTTTAAAGCTTTAGTGTGTAATTTTTTTATATTACATTCAAGCCATTGCCAAAAGAGTTGCTACAAAGCTAATTAAGACTATGAGCTCCACACAACTCTCTCTGTATTTCTCAGTATGGCTACGTTCAGAAGATTTTGTCGTTTTGTCGGCAACTTACCCGCACAGAAACTCAAATGAAGATAACGACCTCTCCTGAAGAGTCCCATGTTTTTAATCGTCCTTGTCCTCTTTGGCTAGTTGGAACTAGCCAAGTTTTTTTTGTCATTACTTATAATTCCTCATGGGGGCTTGAAGACCGGAAGGGGCGGGGGGGAGGGACAACAACACGCAGCAAAGGGCTACGGGTTGGATTCAAATATTTCTATATTTCAAGCATTTATTTTCTATGCTGTATTCTGATTTTAAAAAAAAGGTCCCCCAACTGATTATTGTGCCACCCCACTTGCTAACGTTGAACTTGTTTTTTGGGTGTTGTCCATGTTGTAATTATCAGTCACCTAAAAGTGTTTTGTTCAGCGTTCTATTTTTTCGCTTATGCTGTTGTGACTTTTAGATAAGATGGATCTTATCATCTTTCAGATATTGTGTTGATTTCCCTGGTTCATCCTTTGCCATTATATTTGTAATTTGTATTTTTCTATCATATGTAGTCTTTAACACTGGTAGAGGTGCTATGTCTGTACCAGTTTTTAGTTTACAATAAAAATAGCTCATTACTTTGTTTGGATACCAGGGAGCTGCTGCTGATATTGATATTGACATTGATAAGTCATTGTTTGATGTAACTGATGTAATAAAAGTATGTTGTTCTTTTATGTGACACTTTTTTTTATGTGACACACTTTTATTGTTACTGTCCTTGCCCGGACTCCCTTGCAAAAGAGAGTCTGAATCTCAACTTGAATATTTCTTATTTCTCTGTTAGGGAGTTAGAAGGCACAATTAAGCCAGGAAACTTCAGTCCACTCAACAAAGATTTATTTTCCAATACTTAAAAGGGTTGCAAATGAAAAGGAGTACAAAGCACACATGGGCTGGTGAGTCAGCTGGTGATTGAGACCTACCCCCCCCATGCTATGTAAACAGAGCTGTGTTTGAAACCATTCCCTCATTCACCCACTCACTATGCCCTATATAGTGTTTATTAAATAGTCAACTATGTAGGGAACGATCAAATGAGATTTCGGACAATCACTGAAAACATTGTTGCATCAGTAAATGCGCCCGGTTATATGTGTGATGGAGGCGGGCGCGCCCAACATCATGTAGACAAGCCCCAAAATACTTTTAATATGTCCCTGAAACAAACAAGTGTGTTGTATGTTACATTTAAACTGTTAAGAAATGAAACCCTGCTCCATATTTCCTTTTCAGTTTTCGCAGGTCTTTGTGCTTCTTCTTCTCTGGGAAATCATGGCCACATTGCATACAGGAGTAAAATGTAGGGTACATCATGTACACTCAAATTAGCTGTGCATTGTGGGTATTTTATAGTGGACTATATAGTGATTGAAATTAACAGCAGAGAATTCAAACACCACTACAGAATGGCGAACCCACTATATAGTGCACTATTTCCAAGATTGGGAACGGTTTTGAACACAACTAATGAATGAGAGGGAGTGCAGTCTTTTGATATGGAGTCACCAGGTGAACTTAATGAGGTAAATAAGAGTGAGAAAGGGTGGAAGCAAGAACCAATCAATGGGCTCGTTCAAGATGAGCTGTAAAGAGGACGGGAGCAGGCAGCAGCAGCTGGGGGCGTTGACAAAAAGCAGCGGCCAAGTCGGAGGGTATACAACCCTTTGAAGCAGCCTTCAATCTGTACAAGAAGTCAGAGAAACACTCATATCCTGTTAGGTCCGATAACGATTTATTAAAATGTTATCAGACCCATTTCAGTTCGTGCTCAGTCTCCGATTGATAAGATTCTGACAGACTAGCCTGTTAACATGATCTGTAGGCAATCTGTTGCTGATAATATACAACAGACTGTGGAAGATCTGTAATCTGAACTTTAGTCTCATTAACTTTTTGTATTTAGTCTTTTTGACACCAAAAAACGCCACCATCAGCCACACGCATTCTGTTAACAGAATAATCTCTCCGATTTAACAACAACAAAAAGTGAATGTGAAATGCCATAGTATTGAGTCAATGATGAACCAATTGGCTGTTAGCTATCATGCCCTGGGTCTTGCAGTCGGTGGAGAGCAACTGCAGAGCCTTGGCTCTAAAAACTGCAGCTGCCTAGATCTCGTGAGGTTATCGTTGCCTGTGTGCATGATGTCAGAGCAAGTCAGGATCAAGTTGGACCAGCATGCATTGTGCAGTGATTGTCTCTGATGGATTCTGCACAGGCCTGGCTCATCAACGAGCCTAGTGATGAACATTGGAGAGGAAAGGAAGAAAGAGTGCCAAAATCAAAGAAAATATGGATCTTTACTACATTCCTGGTAAAATAAAAATACATGTACATAATCCGCAGTGTCTCAGGAGCTATAAATATTTTTATACAAACAGTATATATGTATGTATTAAGAAAAAGTAGGGACTTTTGTAGACACGGTCACAATAAACACAGAAGGCGTTTTAAGGTGGGTGCCATCCCATTTCCCATAATCATCATCAAGTATCTACGTTCCTGATTGATTACCTACCTAGCTTGACACATTCACTTGCTGAAGAACTATAAGAGAAGCCGAAACATTTGCTGCAGCGCACGGGTGCTCTACTTCTGATTGCAGCCGGTGTGAGCAGACAGATTGAATATCATGGGCACATGAAAATGGCGGCGCTTCAGCGGCCAGTGTGTCCCCAGTGCGATGCACTGATCATTTATCTGACTGAGGTTTGTGCAAGTTAGAATCCATGGCCCCCACCATGGCTTTGTGGGTCAGCCCTATGTTCCCACAGCCCTATGTTCCCATATTTCCTTAATTTATCGTAAAATTAGGGTTAACCCCTGACCCTAATTTTTAACCCTAATTTATGAAAAAGTAAATGAACATAGGGGTTTGGGAACATAGGCCCGCTCCCGCTCTGAAATGTCACTAGCATAACCGTGTATTAATAAATCCATGACGCTGTCCATGTAGCAGGCAGATTTGCGACTTTTTTCTCTTGAGTCCTGCCCTGATGTCACATGATTTCTCCCAACAGTCATAATTACTACATCCGCTTGATGGCGCTTTCACTTAAACATTAACAAATCATTTTGTGGCACTTTGAAAATGAAGTATATGTCGTACCGGAGCTGTTAGTCTATATAAGTTATACCTGATAAAGGTCCAAGGAT
>JABXJD010001538.1:62500-83558 GCA_013375575.1 Percina caprodes | reverse complement strand
GGAGAATTCATTTTTTCTTTGGTGATGACTCTGGAATTGTCATAACTAACTTTTGCAGTAATGTTTTGCTTGTTGTTCCCTGCTTGGTTCCGCTTGTCCGCTTTTTTTCTTTTGTCTGTACGTCTGTCAGAAGGATTACAGAAAACTACCGGCCCCATTTCATGAACCTGGTGGATGTTAGTAGCATGGGCCAAGGCTGAACCCATTAGATTTTCAAGGGATCTGAATTACAGGTAGAGACACAAATTACTTTTCACTTTTGTCAACATTGCAGAAAATTGCGCTGCATTCATGTGGTGTTAGAATAATCAGAAATAAAATGAGTTCCCAACTGGGGACATTACACTGCATTAACATTGTGAAATAGGGCATGACTTTGGGGGAGGCCTGCTCTCTGGGCCCTTCTAGTTTTTATTGCACTGACTGTAACTCTTCTGTGTAAAGCACTTTAAGCTGCATTCAATGCATGAATTGTGCTATATAAAGAAATATGAGCCTTATTATTATTACAGCAATGTTCTGTCAATATGAAAGGCATGAAACTGATTATAGTACAGAACAAAGACAAGGAGGAGAACTTTCTGAAATAGCAAACCGAGCAGTGGCACACTCATAGAAATATAAAGCACCTGCTGTCTTGTGGGACTTTACTGAGGAGAATAATAACTGGGCAGTTAGTAAAAGAAATAGCTAACTTGGCTGGACAACAAGAGAACAAGCAGAAAATGAATAGTTAAAGTTAATAATAATACCAAGTACTGAGTATGATGCTCAAGTTTAAAAGTGATGCATGGATTGTAGCTGACCAAAGAAGGAAAGAAACAGATTAGAAGTTGTATGTTAAAAACTATATTTGAAAAAAGTATCTTCCCTTTGAAACACTTTGCACATAGTTCAGGTAATTACTTCTTTTGCGAAAAAACAAGTATATAAACCCTGCATCAAAGTACAGTATGCTTGGGTAAAAAGGATAAATCTACAGCTACAGCCATCATAATAGCTTTTATTTTCTCTATCAAAGCCTCAAAACAGTGACAGAATACAGTTTGGCGCAGTAAAACGTTGGCTATCCCATCCCAGTATTTGTACAGTGATATAGATTAGCTTTTAGCTTTGATTTTCCAATGACTTATTGAAAATAAACCAAGCTGAAACAGCTTGAGGGATAAATCAGACAGAGATGAGATGATCCAGGGGGTAGAATGTCTCGAGAGCCAGAAGCCTGGACATGGACCCAGGGGTGTGTGCACACCATGTGACCTTCTTTACCACTAAACCTTGTCATCTGCAGCAGCTATCACCTTGCAAAACAGAACCCCGAGGAGAAAGCCAGCCATTAGCACCTCAGAAGACACTGAATGGCCTCTTCCACACAGAGCTGGACATGAGAAAGAGCCTCAGACAGAAGATATGGCTGACCTCTGTAACAGCGCAGGTCAAGTCTGCAGGGTCATGTATAAAAGATTAAACTGCATTTCATCAGAAGAGTAATTTATGCAGCTCATTAACTCATAGGAGAACACATCAGTAATGATGTACTGGCTGATTAAAGAGTTAATAAATATTTAAGTGCTACCAATCAAAGAAAAGGTGTATATTGCAGATTTAAAAGAGTTGGGGACATAGTTATTATTTTGCAGAACTGTAAACAATTCTTCAAAAGATTATACTCTGTGTCATTATCGTTGTCTTGACATATTATTTACGTTGTGGATATTTTATTTCTAGCTATATTAAGCTCCTTTCAGCTGTAAGTAATATGTTATAACTGATGAATGATGATCAGACTATGACAGTAAGAGTCAAGGGCTAGTTGCCCAAAACACCTTAGTTAAGATTTTCCTTAAAGTCAGAGTTAAGGTTTCAAAAATATTATTGCACAAAACCTTAAGGCTTCCTCCCAAGGTTTTTTCTCAAACTGCTCCTACCTAAAGAGCTGAGCAACCAAAGTAAGCACAAAAACGTAGATATCTCTGACTCCATCTTAACTGCAACATGGACACGCTGGCAACGAAGGGCTATTGATTTTAGACTATTGACCTGCAGTCAATGTAAGATTGTTAGTTGGTCCAAAGTTGAGTCATTCTACTCTCCACAGCTGTGCTCTTCTCTTTGCAGTTAATGATTGCTCTATGGTTTTAGTTTGTCTCATGCTAGTCTCTGAGACCCATATCAGGACTATAGCGGCCTGTCGCAGTAACACCAATTCTGTGACCATGGTATTGTGTGACTGTGGCGCGCTGTTGCCTCTGTGCAGGATCTTACTCACACAGACAACTTCGTTGACTCTAAGGTATTTCTACTTATCAACTGTAAACTGCAATGTTTATAATGAAGGTTCAGCGCCGAGAGTTTAGAAATGTTGTTGTATATACACACATGCTGTATTGCATTTTGAATGACTATGTCTAAACATAAATCTAAATGAAGAAACTAAGATATTTCTGTGTGTGTGTGTTGTGCGTGTTTATTCTGTTGGACCCTAATAAACATCACAGAGTAGACTTAATCATGAGGATGTGGTTGATATAAATAATAATAAAACTATGTCAGCAGCATTGAGGCTGTTACCTAATCTGTGCTGTACGAGGAAATTATCAATAACCAAGTAATAATTTGATTGTGAACTCAGTGTGAATTGTCCTCATAAATAAATTTATATATATTTGAACATTTCAAAATCACCTGTCACAACACTTAAACCATTTCAGATGACTTATTTTATCTTCATACTTTATGTATAGACAAAAACAATGATCACTCTGGTCAACATCTGGTCTTAGGCACAAGGTACGTATTTTGACAGCTGTTGTCAAAATATTGTTTCTTGTCTATACATATGAAGATAAAATAAGTCATCTGAAATGGTTGTTGTTGTTACAGGTGATTTCTACAGTTACAGTAGGGTCACATATTCAGCTGTCAAAATATGTGACCCTTGTGCCTAAGACCAGATGTTGACCAGACTGAGATATAAGGAGTGGAACAAGGATTATAAATATAACTTGGACATTGAGTTTACTTTGATAGCAGGAGTCCTGAGGTTGTAGTTGATACTGTGATATGAAAAAGCACATTTCTAAGGACCCATGAGTATCCCGACCGGGAAAAGTCTCAATTGTCCTGACTGCCACTCCACCCCTGTATAGAAACCTTTTAGGTCTTCATTGAGAAAGATGGCAACAGACAGATTTTAATTGTTGTAACATTTGATTCTTGCAATAATCCTTTCCCCTCTAACACCTTTTACTCTATCTTGTGACCAAGGCTTAATACTGAAGTCCTTTTTTAAGCCTGTCTCAGTTTGCTATAGCTGATGGCCAGGAGAGCTCTATCTGACTTCATGCTTCATTCAGCACACACCACATCAACCTGCTCTGTCGATTTCCATCCATCTAACACTGCGGCAGTGTCTGATAATTAACAAGTTGCAGCATGCACGTATATATATATATATATATATATATATATATATATATATATATATATATATATATATATATATATATATATATATACATACACAGTATGAGCCAGCTCCTTACTCCAGCATGGATGCTGCGTTGGTGTGAATATGCCAAAGACAGCATGCCACGCAAGAGAACACAAATACAGCTGTTAAAATAAATCAGGGACATAAAAGATTAAATTCTGCTCTGCTGCGAAGCCAGACGCTAACCATAGGTGAACTTCCCATTTTTTTCTCATAATGACGTTTGGTGAAAATGGCTCAGTTCTCACAGAGGGATTGGCAGCTTGGAGGGTTGGGCATTTAACCAGCCCCGCAGTAGTCTATATCCACGACATTCCACTTCCACGATTGCTCTGTTGCTGCTGGAAATTCCACCGAATTTCATTCTTTTCGGCCGAATGTCTGTTACCTTCCTCTTTCTTTGTGTTGGAATTTTGAACTCCGGTAGATTCATGAGGACTATGGTTAACTGCTCCTCAGATCTCTGCAGGGTATATCCAGACAGCTAGCTAGACTATCTGTCCAATCTGAGTTCTCTGTTGCACGACTAAAACAACCTTTGAACGTACACAAGTTCCACCAAAACAAGTTCCTTCCCGAGGCCATTTTCCAGAGGCACCGTAGCTCTGCCCGGTGCTTAGTGCCGCCCATGATGATTGTGATTGGTTTAAAGAAATGCCAATAAACCAGAGCATGTTTTTCTCCCATCCTGGAATGCTATGTGGACTGTCCAGACCTTCATTTGCAGCGCTGTGGGTGAAGGTCTGGCAAAGCAAGAATAGCCCACCCTTCCCGCCAATTTCTTCCAGTGACCACTGGCGGTAGTGCAACCAAAAATCCCCCTGCGACCCAGATAGGATTTTCCATATAGGCCGCATTGTAAAGGAGACACCTTTAAAACTGCAGCCAGGACACCTCAAACTGCAAACAAGGTCCGTTATGACTCTTTCTATTCTGAAAATTTTAACCCGTCGTGATTTTTTGTATTTAAAAATCTTCCATTTTAGCTGAGAAAAGCAATATATAAACCCGTGACATCACAACAATGTACTTTCTTCAGGTGGGGCTACTATTAGTGTGTAAGAAAAGCACAGGGATTTTGCCGGGCCAGCAGATTGGAGGGACTAGATTACATCAAGGTAGACACATTTCTATCTCTTTCTAGTTTAACATATGGAGACTATGTACTACATCAGCAAAAATCACTTGCTGTCATCTAACATCAAATATGAATGTACCGAAGATTGGATTGACCAACGACAGCAGGAAGGACCTTGAACAGAAAGCAAAGGCAAATCCTTGTGAATTAAAAAAATAAAGGGAAAGAACATATTATAGAATAAAGTTTGACCGTGATTATAAACACCGCGCTTTAAGCTTGCAACAATTCAGCAGACTTGTCATCCTTGCAGTCACTTCTTACCCTGCATCACAGTAACCCATGCCACAACCTTTGCAGTCGCTGTAGAGGAACACACAGAATAATTCATTTTACTTTGACAGTTCACTTGTGGTATATAAGGAGGAGAAAAAAGTGTAGATTAAAGACATGCGCTACTAGCATTACTGTAGTATTAGACCAATACAGGTTTGTCAAGGCAGATACTGATCTTTGTGGATAGCTTGGTCAGGGTTAGGATCTCCTAGACTATTCGTTCATATCAGATGATAGTGACTGATTCCTAATTGATTAAATTGTCCATATGAGTCACATATGTCGGCAAAACCATACATCTGTCTGACTCAGCTAGCGGATCCTGCACTGCTTTGTTACCTTCTCCCGCGTTATAGGCGAGGATGGAGCGAGCTCTGGTCTGCTTCCCATCTGTGTTTTTTCCAGAGCAGGTGTGGGAGCACAGAGACCAGGGGGTCCAGGGGCTCAGGGCACAGTCCTTTGGGCAAGGCACCTCACAAATGGCCGGCATGGGCAGGATGGCATCACGGCACAGCTGCCTCTCCACATATTCACCTGGATGGACACAAGCAAATTTAAGGTATTTAAAATAGAAAAGACAAAAGCAAAAGCTACATGTGCTTTATAAGCCCATTAATAAGTCAAGTAATGTGTGCAAATAAAAAAAAAAAAACAACTCCTATATTGATTACAGCACATACTGCAATTGAGATGGGCTGTCCCATTCACGTTGTATTTTCCCCCAAAACAAAACATATTCAAAGAGAAGATAAAAATAATGAAAGAGCTGCTCATTGTGCACACTACTAAAAAAAACTAAGCTGAATGTTCATGTCTTTATGAATGAATACTACCAAGGTTAAGTGCACTGAACATGAGGGTGCAAAGATTAGGACAGGGGACTTTGTCAGCTACATTGAGCAAAATCAATGTGTCTGAGTGTGTTGTGTCACACACATCTAATGTAACAATAATATATCATGAATCCTCATTGGGAAGAGGGTGCACAGCGCTGTTTTCCAGTACATAGCACATACTGTACATTGTACATGTTAAAAGGTAGAAAATCTCACGCAACTGTATTGTGTCAGTCTAGTTCAAAATGTGTTTGCATACTTTTTCAAACACTCCGCTACATAGCCTTGACCTTTATGAATAATGTTTTCATTTATTCATCATATCACTTAACTGGACATTAATACTTCAACATACTTCCCTCTGGCTTACTTAACCAAATCAGAGTAAATTGATGTTTGAAAGTGTAGGCTAATGGCAAGTAAATATTAAAAAAGAAATTAAAAAAAAGAACGTCAATGGAAAGTCAAATTTTTTCTTATAGCAGTGCAAATTGCAGAACTATGTTTAAAAGTATAAAATAGTTAAATATTTTAGCTTTCTTTCCAAAGGTGTGTGAAAAAAATGTATCTCAATAACAAAATGAGTTGGAGCATTACTTAGTCTATGGATAAACTGCTAGAGATCAAAATACACTTAGCAAAACCTCTAAAACTGTCTCAGGCCTAGTCTACACATATACAGGCTTATATAACTATTTTTTCATGGTGTTTGGCATTTTGTCCACAAACTTTTTGAAAAACTCCTTCCAAAGTGAAGATTTTCAGAAATCTCTGCTTTCATGTAGAAAGGGAAAACTGAATTGGTTTGTGTGCCGTTATCTCCTTTGTGAGGCATCACAAATGAGGCAGCATTTCGTGCCATGGTGGATGTATCCAACATAGTATTTCTAACCACTAACAGTACTATTTACATGTTTACACATAAATGTACAGTGACTCTTCCACTTTATTGAAGAACAGAGGCGTCAGAACTACAGAGCAATCAATGTGCCATTGCAGCCAGGGTAGCCTTCCAGTAATAGCTTTTTTTCAGGCTTCTGATTGGCCAACATGGCTATAGGGTTATAGCTGTATCGCTGCCTAGTGCTTTTGACAAGGCTTCAATTATGTTTTTTCATTGTCATTTGAGAAAAGAATTTTCTGTGCAGTGCATGTGTGGAAATATTGGTGTAGGAGCGGACCAGGCCTGTTTTACACTGTGTTTGTTTTACAGTAAAGCAAAAAGGACAACTTGTGATTTCAGTGCAGAAGTGTTGTAGCTGTTTTTTGACAAACTGGAACTTAACTAAAATTAAAATGGATTCCAATTTGGCAAAAGTCATCATCCAAAAGCTGAGTTGAACTGGATGAAAAAATTGAATCAATGAAGACTTATCCTTCCAAGAAAAACAACTGCCTAAATACGAATTTTGTTTGCATTTAACTCATGAGGACCTGTGTGTGTGTGTGTGTGTGTGTGTGTGTGTGTGTGTGTGTGTGTGTGTGTGTGTGTGTGTGTGTGTGTGTGTGTGTGTGTGAATTGTGACTCTTGATTGCCAGGAGGAAGGATGTCAATGTCATTGTTGGATGCTGGTCAATTTTAAAACCTGGGAATTTAGTCTAAAAATTGTCTTACCTACGAAGCACATTTTCAGAAAACTCTGATTTGGGTTGTTATCGGCAACCAGACACACCATTTTTTGTTTTACCCAAGGTTGCAATTATGATGGTACCAAAGCTGAGAAAAATCACTGTGATGACAAGACTTTGGCATGGTGTACGCAGTGACTGTGCCCAGACACAAAGAGGATACACCTTGTTTTTTCTCTACAGAGCTAGAGGCTCAGATCTATTGCTGAAACCTTGAAGGGTAAGCGTGGGTTGCAAAAGTATTACGTCTATCAATAGAAATAGTCGGAAATTACTTAAGGGAAAAGGACGTCTGAGACTGCATACTGTTTTTTTTTGCCAGTGATTTGTTTTTGGAGGGGTGGAGGTGCTGAGATGCTGATCTAGATCTGCAGGCTGTCCTCACTCTCATCCCATTCCAGCCCATCCTGTCACTGAAGGGCCCATATCTGTGAAAATCTCATTGTGAAGGGCTGGAAGAATGGCGACCAGTGAGTCGAATGACACGTCTGGGACCCCGGGGAAAAACAGATCCATTTTCATCAGAAGGAGACAACAAGAGATCAATAAGAGGCCAGTCAAGAGAAACTCTGAGGGATGCCACATGGCTTTGGGGGTGGGGTGGCATTGGTGACAGGGGGACATATTGAGCCTTGACTCCCATGTGATAGAAGCTGAAGGAAATCACTAAAGTGTCGGAACAAAACTGATGACTTTAATGAGTCTTTTGTTACTGGAGCAGTGCATGAGTAGACTCTAGTTTTTGTAATTAAACACACCCTGCCTACACTCGACGACACTAGGGATGTGCATCTGCTGTGTGAGGCCCATGCGACGATACAATACATAAAAAAAAAAAAAAATGATGCAGGTGTCTGGGTAGCTCACCAGGTAGAGCGCGCCCATGTACAGAGGCTCAGTTCCGACCAGCGTTTTCCTCGTTCCCTATCTCTCGCCCCTTCATGTCTAAGCCGTCCTATCAAAAATACAGGCCTTAAAATGCCAAAAACAATATAAAAAAACAACTTCCAATACAATCCGATTCTCCTTGCTATTGCTATACAGTGCAATTCAATGTGATATGATGCAATTCAACATGCTACAGAGTGATATCTTTGGTTTTTCCTGCCTGTGATGAAAGTATTTGTGGGCTACTATACCCACCACTGCATATTAGGTTGTCTCAGGCTGATGCATTGCCAAAAATTGACCTTCTCTCAGTTGTCCTTCTAATAAAGGGTTTCAATGACATCCCTCTCCTTACGCATGAAGGCAGAGGGAGATAGGTTATGGGAAACACCATTGACAGATCCTTTTGTCAAGCCTTTTGTCATGCAAGCCTTTACAAAACTCAACAAAATTGTCATGCGTGTGAATGCACGCTAGTCTTTGTAACATAATTGTAGATTTATGGTCACCGTGGTGTCCCTGTGCGAGCCAGGAAATTATATCACCATGTATTTTGTGTCCAGCAAGAAGGCCCTGCAACTTATCGTGGTGCATGGCGTTACATTTGTGTAAATGTGGTCAGCTGGGAGTCTTTATGTACAGACCACAAAAAGTCACATGTGTTAAGAAAGAGCTAACGCAGGAGGCACTCTATGACATAAACAGGTAAGATGCATTCCAGGAGCAGGCTGAATTACTACCTCCCAGGCAGAGTTACAGAATAATGCTTTTCAGTGCATATTAAAGTCAAATCAAAAAAGGCCTTGTAGTGAAGCAGGAAGGAAGAGTTTCAGAGAAAGCACCTTCCTTTTCTCCCGTTCCACATGGTGTTCAAAGTCATTCCGCTAAACTTACAGATCTGACACGCTGAGGTGATACGTGAACTCAGCGAGCAGTAGAGGCGATCAAAAGGGAGAATTTTCTTTTCACCATTACATACATCAGACAAGTCAAACTGCTGTCTGGACCTCTGTTGATGGAAATGTACCAGATGGAGGCCGGCATTGCCTCTGTTCAATTCTGCAACATCCGGAGGAGATTGCATCCATGCAGTCAGCGGTAATGGGGAAGAAAGGCAAACTAAATCCAAGCTGACTGTGTGGAGCACGCTGTGTTAATCTAATTTACCAATAGGTCTGATTCAACAGTGTTCCATGAAAGGACACCTACACCTCTTTAGCTGAGTGCCTTTCAGAAGATAAAAGAAGAGCAAGGAAGAAAGAAAGATGAAGATGAGGTCACCTTGAAGAGGTTTTTTTTATGGCTGGGACTGAAACTAAATCCAGATAATAAAGAGTGCCCCAAAGAAAAGAGGGATAGACAAGAATAGGTGGAGATGGAGTCATGAATATCTGAGGGTTAAGTGAATATATATTGTAAGTGATACTGTAGGATATATTCTCGTGACAATTGTAAGTAATTTTGTGTTTTTCTTACACATTCACAAAAGACATGAAGTCTACGTATGAGCAGCACAGTCTCCTTTATGTGGTACCATATACTGTATACATATACTGTGTCAAATCCAAAGTTTGGGAAATGGATTACAAATCGGTCATACATGCTATGACTCGGCAGCTTTGACAAAATGTTAGCCTAACTGAGCTAATTAGTAATAATTAATTTCATTACATTACAACTATCACTATCGGCATTTATGATGGACGATAAAATACATGCTGTATATAAATATTCATTCATCAGAATTATTTATAATGACAATAAATGTCAGAGGGCGCTTTACAACGTCCCTGTTGGCAACACTGATTATTTATTTTGTTATTGTGTTATTGATCAAAGGACTTTAAGTTTCATATCTTAAGTAAATGCTACATTGCTCCATCAACGGAGTTAAATTACTGTTCAGCCGAGATCTGTCTGTGTGACCTGACGGAGCTGTGTTTATCTCCATGAAGGATCAGCTGTTTAGCTTGTACAAATGAAAGTCCCCTTTGTTCAGACAAAATCTCAGAGTCTGTCCTAACTTCATGTTAGTCCAGACCTGGGAGAACAAAAGGACTGGTCATTATCGATAATCTAGATCCAAAGGGTCTTTCCTTTCTATCTCAGATTTCTTTCTTCCTCTTACATGCTAACCGAACACACACCTACACACACACACACACACACACACGTGAGTTGAATTGCTGAAACCGCTAGCTATTATGTTCCTTCTGTCCATAAGACGTTAGCCTGAAAGCTAACCGGCTAGCCCCACCAACATGGCTGCACCCAGCACCGCTAACGCCCTCTTGAGGTGCAAGATGTTCGGGCATCTTGTGCATGCCAGAACAACTTGCACATGCACGTAGCGGATCGTGCAAGTTGGATGTGCCTGGACCACCCTAGGAAGGCACCCAGGGGCTTACTTACCAGATGTCCAAACCACCTCAACTGTAACCATCAGGACCACATCATCTGCAAAAAGCAGCGATGAGATCCCTAGCCTACCAAACTGCAACCCCTCCCCACCCCGACTACGCCTCGACATCCTGTCCATAAATATTACAAACAGCTTTGCCTTCTGGCTCAGCTCTCTTTTCGTCACAACGTTGCAATAAATTGAATGTAATACTCGCTGTCAATTCTTCGTCCAATCTCCCGCTCCATTGTCCCCTCACTCGCAAACAAAACCCCAAGGTCACTTGGGGTAAGGACTCATTCCCTACATGGAGAAGGAACAGTATTGGTTTCCTGCTGAGAACCATGGCCTCAGATTTAGAGGTGCTGATCCTCATCCCAGCCGCTTTACACTCAGGGGATCCAGTTAGTACTGAAGGTTGCAGGTCAATGATACCATCAGGACCACATCATCTGCAAAAAGCAGCGATGAGATCCCTTGCCTACCGAACTGCAACCCCTCCGCACCCCGACTACGCCTCGACATCCTGTCCATAAATATTACAAACAGAACACAGCTCTCGCTTTGGTCATACAGAGATTGGATGGCCCTGCGAAGGGATCTCCTCCGGGCACGGTAACTTCCTCTCCCTCGATTACTCAAAGGGGTTTATTTTGTCTGGCCCTTCACCAGAAACCCCTTTGCCATGGGAGACCTTACCAGGTACCAAGCTCCAGACAACACAGCCCTCAGGTTCATAGGGACACACAATCCCCTCCACCACGATAAGGTGATGGTTCCCAGAGATGAGAGTCCACTTGTACTAAAATGTCCTCCTTTCTCCCATAATTAATGTCTAGAGTTGAGCCGCAACTACAATATTTTTGCCTGTAGCGTTAACATTCAGCTATTTCTTCCTCACTGAGAAGAACAGCAGAGGATGAACTCCAGCAAACAGCATGTTCAATGTGTCTGCCATGCTTCGCCACCGACTGTGGATCTGAACATTAGAAAAATTAAGACTATAATATAAGGTCTCTTCTTTCAAGGGCAGTTTTACTTTGATTTTTCAGGAGGAAAAGACTTAAAAGATAATTAATGGAAAGAGCAAGTCAGTTTGGAATGAGGAAGATGGTAATCACTGCCACCGCAACAACATGGAGCACTGCAGCCTGTGAATGGGGGTCTTGATTATGAGCATAACATGGAATCTGATGAACAACCCCCTCTCTCTCTCTCTCTCTCTCTCTCTCTCTCTCTCTCTCTCTCTCTCTCCCCAGAGCCCTCATTAGCAGCTACTGTGTTGGTTCAGGAATGTACTCATAATTGCCATATTCTGAAACACACAGACACACACACACACACACACACACACACACACACACACACACTGTGTATTGTACCAGCTTATATCAGCTTTACCGTTGACTTTTTAGTTTGATTTTTTTAGTTTTCAATAGTTTTTTTATTTATTCATCAGTCCTCATAGACTGCCTTAAAGTATATGTGAGAGTGGTGGTGTAATGGGGAAAACAGATTCTAATAAGAATCTTCTGTATTTGCCTCTTTTTATGGTTGATTCTTGCTTGAATCTTTTGTGTGACTTTTGTTTTACGTACAGGACTAGAAAAGGTACAAGGTCTCTGTAAACTCTCTCTCCCTGCACATTCTCTTTCTCCTCGGCAGTTGAGATAAACAGGATTGGTAACCTTGGGCTGAATGGTGTGCAGAGGGGAAGAAGCAGGGTGGCACCAGACTGTCAGAAATGCTGAGTCATGTTAACAATGGGGTGCATCTTAGACTCTGGGATGTATATAAGCCAGTTTTTTTCTTCTACCTCGTTGAAGACTTTTCCACATTGTGCTGCTGTGCTGTGTGAAATTGTTATTCTTATACCTGCAGGTATAAATAAAATACAAAGGCCAAACTTGGTTTCAGTTTTCAATTCTTATTTGTGTTTCACTCTCAAAACACTCAACAGAAACTTCCACAACAGTGGCATGTTGGCCGGGAGCATCTCTTTGATTTAGGCCAATTTGATTAAAAAAATAAACAGAAATCAAAGACAAAAATGTTTTACCACAATCCCAGTTTTTATCTTCCTCCCGTCCCTGAAGACTAGAAATTGTATTCCTTTCATTGCTATAAGTAGAAACTCTGGAAGTTTGAGCTCCATTTATGCTAGAAGTACAAACGTCCAGCAGATTTAACTTTTAATTGGACCCAGTGGCACTTGATGTATAATGCACCATAAAGGCTGGTAGATCCTGCACACTGCATTTGCATATAGTAGATCTGTTCCCAAACTAACTCATGATTTATTATTATGTTATTGACACACCCAATCATTATGAAAATTTTTCTGGAATCCGCTTTCTTTTATATATCCTCTCGCCATTATCACACACCACAATTCAATTTAGGCTAAGTTTATTTGTGCAGCCAGCCCAGGGGGTTTCAGTCTGACACTGTTACTCCTGGCTTGCTGCTGGAACACCATCTTGTCACATTTATTTGTCATATTTTCTTTGCTTTAATTATTGATTCAATTTCTATTTGCATGGTTTGTTTTGTTTACTTGCTTTGAAGTGCTTTTATTTTGTAGTGTTTGATTTGTGCTGGGTGAAACACGCCGAGAAGGAGAAACACGCGGAAAAGGAGAAAAACATCGAAAAGGAGAAACACGCCAAGAAGGAAAATCACGTGGAAAAGGAGAAACATGCAGAGAAAGAGAAACACGCAGAGAAGGAGAAACACGCCAAAAAGGAGAAACACGCAGAGAAAGAAAAACATGCCAAGAAGGGGAACACGCCGAAAAAGAAAAACATGGCCAGAAGGAGAAACAGGTTGAGAATGAGACACACATCGAGACGGGGAAACACGCTGAAAAGGAGAAACACGTTGAGAAGGAGAAACACGGCAAGAAGGAGAAACAGGGCAAAAAATGCCAGGAAGTAGATGACGAGAAGGAGACGGAGAACGTTAGTACTGCTGCTGTAGACGACACTGGGGAACTGATCCTGAGATATCACGTTCAAAAGAATGGGGCGCACGTCACAAAAATATAAACATTAAAAAAAAATGTTTAGAAGTCCGAATGGCCCAACGGCATCATATAACCTGTCACCACTCTGGTTACTCAACTGTCTGTCAAAACACGGGAAACACCACATGATACGTTCAAGACAAATTTTAAATCATACAAAGTCAAAGAATCTTTTCTGCCACTGCCACACAACCGCATCATCATCATCATCATCATCATCATCATCATCATCATCATATCTCTTTCCCCCCGGTGCTGAAAACATTCAAAGGGGACAATGACATGTAGAATATGTTGTGATATCGTGCTTTAAACTGCTTGCTAATGTTAGCTTAAACATGGAAGCTGTTTTATTAGAATGACATGACATGAATAAACATTAAACGTAATGTGAATAAGACTTTAATACATTAACTCATCCACGAAGATATCCATTTTACATCAGTGTGTGTGTGTGTGTGTGTGCGTGTGCGTGTGTGTGTGTGTGTGTGTGTGTGTGTGCATGAGTGAAAGAGAGCTTAAGACAGTGCCAGCTCTCATGCTGCCTCACATTCTCTTCCAGCACAGTTTTGGCCAGTCGCCTGTGCCAGATCCCAAGGGAGAGCAGCTAAACACACACACACACACACACACACACACACACACACACACACACAGGAGCACAATGAAATTGTGTAGAATAGCACACACAATAGAGGGATATCTCCCTACAACATTTACAGCAATTACAATGTTGGGCAGTGAGCCAAGGCTATAGGGCTCAAAGTGGTGGTTCAAAGAGAGGCCAAGTGACTGCAGCAATTAGAGCTGAGTAAACTGACCCATAACACAATGAACATAACATCCAAACAAAGCAGAAACAGTAACAGTTATCTGGCAATTAGCTAATGGGTTCAACAGAGCCTCTTCATCAATGCTGGGACATTTACTGTTCCAAACAACTGTGTCTGACAGTCTAAATCTTCAAAGATATCCCCCCTAAAATTTCTTACAATCTTCTTTAACTAACATCGGTATTTGAGGATGGGAGCATAAATATTAAGTGTGGGGAAAAAAATAATCGATCTGTAGATGCATCGCAATTCTCTCTAGAACATTTCAAGTTAATAATTATTTAAAAAAAAAACATTTGACATGTACAAATCAGATAACCGAGTGATGAAAGAGGATGAGATAATGGATGACAACTTAGAGTTTAGGCAAGAGTGCAGAAAATGGCCAAAAGGTCATTGTATAACAACGCATTCTCACTCTGAACCCGTAAAATATGGACGTTCTGACAGTGGCTGTCCGCGTCTGATGCGACAAAAAAGGCGCCATTCTTGCGAGTAACGGTACCGTAAGCCCACCCAACCAACCAAAGGAGACCTTTAGCGTCAATAATAACGACAAAGGCACCTGACCAGGCGTCCATATTTTACAAGATGGGTGTGAGAATGTATTGTATGGTCTAAAATAATTAGGCAAAACACATACTGTATAGGCTGTTAATCTACTTTATCACATTACATTTGACCACCTTATGTTTCACGTTCTAAAAAGCCAATTCTCCCCCTTTAAACGTGACTGAGCATCTCAGATGGAAGATCACTGTGAGAGAAGGTGACTTTCACAAGCATGTTTAAGGCTTAAGCATGGAATGACTACCCAATAAAAACCTCAGTAGACAAAATATTTCATTAAAACTTGTGTGTGAGAAATACTGCATATGTTAACATCTAACAAACTCAGATTAATGTGTATATATTTTTAAATACATGGAAATATTGTTGCATCAAGATGTCGATAATCGGTTTAGAATCGAATCGTTGGCATCTGAATCGAATCGTGAAGTGCCCAGAGATTACCACCTCTAATAAATAGAGTCCATCAGAAATTCAGTTCCTACTACTCCAGTTACTATTTTAATGCATTTCCTGCTTAGTTTCATAAAAATGCTGATCAAACTGCTATTGTTGTTGCTTTTTAGTGGGTTGGCTTCCGTCACAGTAGCTACACGCCACCTATTTTAGCCCTTAAAGACAGACCTGGAATGATGCCTGTATATATGTTTATTTAGTGAGTTTATACTTTTATGTTAATGATCACAAGATTATTCTCACCTGTTAACCTAGCCATTCCTCATTGTTAATGTGAATTAGTAGTGTAAATGTCTAGTCTATTAGATTCATTTTGGCTGTATGTTGCCTTTTTAAACTGTCTAGTCACCTGAGCAACCCCTGCATTGTAGAGTTGGTATGATCCATTTTTAGGGGTGGGCTTCAGGCCTATATAGTCTGGCAGCTGAATTTGTTCTGAGGGTGTAGGATGTAAGTGTATGTTTTTTGGTATTGTGATCTTTATAAGTCAATTACTTTTATTTTGTGAAAGTATTTTAATTGTTGCCTAAGGGCCTTAATTGGGAATATAAATAAAAATCCCATCTTTTTCCAACTCATCCTGAGTGTTTTTCAGTTGCTCGACTACTGGCTACATCTACCCACAACACTGGGACTTTTAAAAATGTTGACTACTGAAGAAAGAATAGCTAATATGGACTGGACAGAAAACAAAACATCAAAAATTACATTATGGGGCTGCAATTAACTATTATTTTGTTATCAGTACATTTGGTCAATGGGATACTGCTGTTGCTAAGTTGTGCCATGTCACATGCTTGATCAACACAAAGGTATCTCCATGACAACTGATCCCACTCCAGCTGGGACCTTGAGTATAGGTTTTGTTGTTGATGTGCTGTTTCCAGAGTCATGCATTACCCTTTTACTCAACTGAACCATGCAGTTTTAGTTAACAGAATCTCAATTCATATTTTTGTCTAAAATGGCCCAAAAAAATGTAAAAGTCTCAATTTCCAACCACAAGACATTCTCCAAAATGTGTTCTTCCACCCCACTTACGCAGTTTCTACGAAGATTCTGGGATTCATCATTTGGGATTTGTTCTTAGGTAGGAACAGAATCTATGTACACTCAAGAGCACGGTATTTTTTAACCAAAAACCTTGATATCAATACCGCAACATTATTGTAGAGTTGACTATTGGTGCTTTCCCAAAATATTTACACAATGAGATTTTTGATGAATAATCATCAATAATGTGGAAATAATGAATAACAAGAAGAACAGTAAAAACAATAAAAGAACCGTTACACCAGTCTGGTAAAGTCAGAATATGACATAACTTTACGGTAATTCAGCCTTAAAACCAGGAAAATATTTGCCATATTACGATATTACAATATCGAAGATCTTAGATGCTATCTAGTCTCATATCACAATATCGATATAATATCGATATATTGCCCAGCTCTAGTTTGCGCACCAGGTTTGACCTAATGTGCATCATCACAAGTTGATTTGCATGAACATATTTATGCTACTGTCCAATTTCCCCACATCAGGATCAATGCTTTTGAAAAGCATGTGCTCACGACATCAACTGATGCACTATGGGCTAGTTTACTATTTTGCGCAAATGTGCATTTGTCTTGATTTTGTACGAGGGTGCAAAAACACCACAGTAATTCTAAAAGCTGCTTTTTGTAAAGTCATGTGTCTACTCACCATCACTGTTGACACACTGCACTTGTGGCATCTGGGTTCCTGGTCCACATTCCTTCTCATTATCAGGGATGCACTCCTCCAGCTTAACCACCAGCCAGTCGAAGCAGCTGGGGTCTTCACACGGTATTGCTTCCACCAGGTGGGGGCAGTTGCCCGTCCCACCTGTCGGCTCATTGGTGATCTTCCTCTTCCTCAGTTTGAAGCCTGTTGGGAACAACAAGAACCTAATGAAGTAAATTAAACCAATATCACACTAATATCAACCACATTCTACCCCTCTGCAAATTTGACAAACTATAATTTGGAACCCAAACGCACATTAACTTCACTCCATGGTCACAGTGTGCCTTTGATGATAACTGTAATATTGCATTTAATGTGACAGTCCATTAAGCTTGAAGTTGACAGAGATTCCAAGAAGAACTTCACATAATTAATGTTTTTATTCTCCTCTCATTACAGTAATTAATTCAGCGGGGGCTTGCTCTCATGTGTGTCGTTTCCTCTGCTCAAGGGCATGGGATTCCATGACCCAGGCCCTTGGAAGGGGGGATGGTAACTTCAGCCCAGCCAAGGTCACCCACCCCCTAATCCACACTCCTGCTCCAGCCCGATAAGGCCGTAGAGTCCTGGAGTGCCTGCAGGTAGAGACAGCAGGATCCTTTTCCAATTCATCTGTGTCTCTCTTTTCCCTCAAAAAACAGTATTTAATCAGACAGGTCGGCACAACATGTACTGCTATGTGTCTAGTTCCTTTGATGGTGGTTTTTATCTAGGGTGGGGGGGTAATAAAGGAGATGAGGCTTGGGGTGCAGGGAATTCTATCAGACATCATTGCTATCTGCTGGGTATATTATGAATGGCATGGCTACAAGATAGCAGCACAGCACAGGCAGCTGTCAGGGCTAGAGGCTTCATTTTGACTGAAGACACAGATACATGGAAACAATCATACGTGATGACCTATTGTGTACAGGACATCAGCTCATGATACCAAGGCTGTGCAGTAATTCTCATGAAATTCCTTGCAAAAACAAAAAAAGAGTACTTTGAATTTTCTTTTTTTAAATAACACCACAGTTTGAAATTGTCCAATCGCAAGATATATCATTAACAGTGTCGTAAATGTACGAGGCAACATCGTTATTCACTTGCTAATTATGTGTACAGAACTGTGATCTCCAGTTGGACCGAGATCCAATATAATGTATTCAGCTTTGCATTCATGTGCAAATGATGCTCACCATACCAGTCCACCAACCTGTCGACGTCAGCTTTATAGCATGTAAATGAATGTAAACTGAAGATAACAGTGTCATCTGATAATTTCACTTCAAATTAATTAGGTTGGAAGCTGGCCATAGGCGTAGATTTTGGGGTAGATTTTGCAGTGGAGTGGACCCTGGGTCTGTCCGAGGTTTCTTCCTAAAAGGGAGTTTTTCCTCACCACTGTCGCTTTTGTTAGTTGCTCTTGGGAAAATACTAGAATTATTGGGGCTTTATAAATTATAGCGTGTGGTCTAGACCTTACTCTTCTGTAAAGTGTCTTGAGATAACTTCTGTTATGATTTGATACTATAAATAAAATTGAATTGATGTATGCGCTAATCCACATTGGACATCATAACCTTTTCTACCCTCTGGGTGCTCTTTTATAGATTAATTATCTACAATTCTGTCAACAGAGCCATGGAATGCTACAGAACACCAGAACTACACTGCTTCAACTGAACTGTGGGATAACGTGTGTGATGGACCACAATTGGCAGATGTCATCCTAAAAGGCCCAGGGGGGCAAAACAGTGGCTACGAAGAGGAAGCGAGGCCACACTTCCGAAAACAGAGGCTTTCTCATCTTCCTCTACTCTCCATGATCCTCGGGAACGTCCAGTCCCTGAGGAACAAAATTGATGAGTTCCAGGGAAACGTCAGCTTCTTAAAAGGACTTCAGGAACTGTTGTGTTCTGGCTTTCACAAAGACCTGGCTGACGGAGAATGATCAAGACACCGACTTGTCCATTGATGGATTCGGGGCACCTTACAGACTCGACCCAGAGGCAGAGGTAATGTGGAAATCTCAAGGTGGCGGGGTATGTCTATTTCTCAACAAACGATACTGCAACTCTGTGACTGTATGAGAATGTATCTGTACACCCACCAGATGTCGATCAGTATCGCTTCGACCTTTCTACCTGCCCCGTGAGTTTTACAACTGTCTACATTCACCCAAGGGCGAACGTGGTGTCGGCTTCTAACACCATCTTTGATGCCATGCAGAAAATGCAATCACTCACCCGAGATGTCAAACTTCATACTGGGTGATTTTAACCATGTACAGTATGTCTCGAGAAAACACTGACAAACATGGTGCGATGGTCTGCCTGGTTCAAAGCGAGACTGTAAAAATAAATTGAAGACCAAGATGGCAACGAACAACCTTGGAACAGCCTGGGACAGCATGATAACCATAGCAGACCTCCAGAATCTAAAGAGCAGCAGTCCAATCACCCTGGATGGTCAGTGCCCTTAACCAATTTTACAATTGTTTTGATACTTTTGATTTTAGCAATGAGATCTAAAATTTGAGTAACCAGCTCATGGATGCCGAACACTTTAACATAAGAAGCGCACAAAGCCTTATTCTCCATAAGAGTTATCAAACGCCATGGCCCAGGTAACATCTGTGGGCGCATACTTAAAACCTGTGCAGAGCAATTGAGTCCTCCTTTCCATTACATTTGAACAAATCCTTAGAGGCAACTAGTACCTGAGGTCTGGAAAGATACCGTGGTGGTCCCAGTTCCCAAATCAAACCCCCCCGAATCCTTTAATGATTTTAGACCAGTGGCTCTCACATCAATTGTAATGAAAGCATTTAAAAAAAATGGTGAGGTCTGAATTATTAAGGAAAACGGAGCATTCATTGTACTTGTAGACGCCTTAGGGGTGTGGAAGTCACTTTAATTTACTCATTAAGCATTTGGATAACAGTGGCTCCCATGCCAGACTTTCATTCGTTGGCTTTTCCTCTGCTTTTAATACAATTCAACCTCATATTTTAACCATAAGGCTGCTCGAACAGTTTGACCTGAGCAACAACCTGGCAGACTGGGTCCTTAAGGTTTTAACAAACAGGAGACTGAATGGTAGTCTGCTCATCAACCGTACAAGGATGCGTACTCTCACCTCTTCTTTACATCCTGTACACAAATATGTGCCAGAGCAGGTGGGACAACAGGACCATAATCAAATACGCAGACGACTCAGTAATTGTTAGCCTGCTCCGAGACAGTGAAATAGGTCATGGTCCAGACATCAGTGACTTTGTTGAATGGAGCAAGGCACTCCGCCTTCAACTAAATGTAGTAAAAACAAAAGGACATGTTCATTGATTTAAGGGGGAAAAAAATCCAGACACAAGAAATTACATCAATCAAAGGTCAAACTGTTCAATGTGTGCAATCTTATAAATAGCTAGGGACAATAATAGACTCAAAACTCATATTTGAAACTAACTGTGAAGCTGTGTGTAAAAAAGGGCATCAGCGCCGGTTCTGTTTGAGGAAACCTAGTCGCTTCCACATTGACAAATCCATCATGACCCCCTTTTACCACGCTTTTATTGAATCCGTTTTATCATTTGCGCTAGCAGCCTGGTTTGGGAACCTCTCTTTGAAAAATAAAAACTCACTCAGCCTGCTGACAATAAAGTGGTCTAGCAGGCTGATCGGTAAGCCGCTGCTCAACGTGGAGATCTTGTACACAAAACAGTTATATTACATTATTGGTTCAATTTTAAATGACAG
>JABXJD010001538.1:27500-57500 GCA_013375575.1 Percina caprodes | reverse complement strand
ATGTCACTGAAGGAAATTCCCACATCCTTAAGAGAGAAAGGAAAAATTCAAGGCATTCAAAATACCTGGTAATTAGAGGAGTGCAAGCGGTGCATTGAGCTGAATGCTAATGTCAGCACACCAACTGTCAAGACAGTGACGGGTTTTTCCTGACTCAGCATGGGCCTTCGGGGGTGACTACAGATGATAGTGAAGACAGTCTGTGTTGCCTTATTTGATATAAATCTATGCATGTTACTGTTATTTCTGACCATTTGAGTAAATTAACAAAGCTGGTTAGTACTACCGTTAACATCTCCAGGAGGACAGTAAAACCCTATGGCGCTCATCCAGTATATTTGTTCTGTTCATTCAGCAGTTTGGTAAATTGGTATTAAACACATCCAAAGAGGATTTGAACTACTGTTTTGGTTAATATTATTCTTATTTTGGCATTTTCCCTTGGTGCTGGCACCAAAACCACCTCTATTGTATACAGAAAAAGTATTTGCTTTTTCTAATTAGCATGGCAAAATGTTGCACTCTTTGGAAACCTACCACTTAAATACCCACCAGTGCTGGATACTACCTGCCCGAGATACTATTATTTAAAAAAAAAAAAACAGAACCAAAAGAGTCATTCATGGGGCAGTTTGCTAGTCCCCTCTGTTATAAATTAACAAATCACCTACTGCCCCTACCCAGAAATAGGTATACTTTTAGCCTCTAACAAGTATCACTTCAAAGACATGTCCTTCCTATATATTACACAGCCCTGGAGCCCTTGGGCAGTTGCCCACTTTTTCCATAACCATAGCTTTGGTAGTTAGCCTTAAAGATGCCCTGCCACACAAAACTGGTTTTACTTGCGTTTTTGGAAATCTGTTAGGTCCATATGTGTGTGTGTGTTATGTCATGAATGTGAAAATGAACTGCTACCTCCTCTGACAGCTCTAGCCACTGAAAAGAAATAAGAGGAGAAATCAGGCCAATCACAAAAGCTGGTCAGTCTGATGTCATGTTGCCTGAGCTCATTACTATTCATGAGCTCACCCAGTTGTGCTGGGTAAAGGATGCTGATAGCCAGGCTCTCATTGGCTGGCTGTTAGCCAATCAGAGTCAAGCAGCTTAGCTTAGGCTTTCTATACCACACTAGAATGGCTTGGAACAAGGTAACCAAGGTAACCAAGGTAACCAAGGCATGTTTTCCACAACAAATGTTACAGAGTCCATGGAAGAACTTCAGACGTTACCACAAAGTAATGAAATTCATGTGGGAGGGCACTGTTAAACACAACATACAGCTGAGGATAAATATGTTTCATAGATTAATTTAGCTGGTATTTGGTAAGACACTAAAATGTTTCCAATCCATTAACAGTTTTGAAATTTACAATTGAAAAATGTCAACTATCAGGTGGCATTGGATAGTCTGGAGATCATTAAAGTCATTACTGTAAATATTAGAGGTGTGAGAAGATCTCGTCCCCACGAGATCACGCAAGATTATGTGTGACGAGATTTCTTGCCGAGGTAAAACAGTGTCTCGTGAGATCAGTACACGTGCAGAGCAGCAGCCTCGAACTTATCTTAGGAAAAACCCTGCACGTTCTCCAAAGTTGACTCTGAGTTTTCTTTTGCAGAGTAATAGCTGAAGAAAAACATTGGCCTGTAAACCCATCGTTAGAACGCCGACATGACCACCGCTCTCTCCCTCTCTCTCTCCCCCTCTCTTGGCCGAAACACACACGTCCGCAGCGCGCAGTTGACTGTAGCGCTGTCTCACATAGCCCACTCTCTTTCTCTGTGTAAGTGAGTCGGGAAGCAGACAGCAAAACCTAACTTTACTTTTAATGACAAAGAGAAATGTTCTCCCTTTGTCCAAGAGTGGTCATAAAGCAATACTAGTAGGCTTTAGTAGCCTACTAGTAGTGCTGCAATGAATAAAATGCTGAGAAAGAGCACAGAAATCATCTGTTGAGTACTCAATGGTAATTTATTTCTTCTTTAGAACATAATCAATGTGAAACAATAGTAAAATAATTACTGTCTCAATGGTCTCAACTACTGCCAGAAAACGCTTGGTTTTGTTGTAACCTTGGTTCTCTGAGTGAAGAGACTCAGAAGCCAGTCATTTCAGTTTATCTCAAAGCCTTTCAGTACTTGGTTTTCCTTTTGTGACTTCCTTTTGCTATGTCTTATTTCTTCATTGAAGTTTTCTGGAAAATAGTGTTAAAATCTCTCGTCTCGATCTTGTCTTGTCTCGTGAGCTGGGAGTCTTGTCTCACTCCAAGGAAATATAAAAACCATGAATCATGAAGCTCTGTCATGTCATTCCTATTCACATTCCAATAGTTTTTATCAATATTTCACTCTGAAACTAACAACCACATAACCGTCCCTCGAGCCACACCACTAACATGTATAACATTTTAAAATGAAGGCTGGCAAATTGGCAAGTCTTAAAACTGGGGTATATGTTCATACACCCCAGTTTTAAGATATAGCTCATGGTTTGCAAATATGCCACTGCACTAACAGGGGCTAAAATAGATCATCTAAATGACCTGTTGATGACTTTTAATTCCAACATGTCCATGTGTTGTCGCACCAATCAAACAGTCAGACATCCCATTTCTTATTAAAAAAACTTTTAATTTGCAGAACTTTAGGAGAACCATGGCCAAGTTGTTCTTCTCCTTCCTTGGTCAGTCTGAGCAGCTCTTTACAACCATAACAAAGCCTGATTAATGCAAGCCTCCACGCAGACTCACCTTGCGCTGGAATATTTGTGCCAGATGGTGTAGTCTTGCCTGTGTTGCTCTCCCAGCCGCTAAATTAGGAACCTGCGCTGCCATGTGCCACCTGCCATTAATAACCTGACTTCCAGTTCCTTTCCAGCCGAGGATTCATGGCATCACAGTGGCACAGCTGTTATACAGCATGTCAGTTTACTCCCCAATTGGATTTCATATTAATTGGAAACCAATACAGGAAAAACAGCTGAAACAACTTTCTTCTTTTCCCACTCCCCAAAAATTGTTATCTTCAGAAGAAAATTAGAAATATGTGCCACAATGAGGGATAAAAGCTGCTTACGAATATTTAAAAACACCCCATTTGAGAATGTAGCGCTGTAATAAACAGTGAAGCTGTCAGAATCAATTTTAATAAACATATTAATAAACTTTGTAATACTGTCCGGACAAACCTGAACTGCTTCAAAATGATAAGGCATAATTTTTTTGTGCTATGATACTCTCTCACTTATCTTACTGTGTTAATCTTATTTTACAGTCAAACCCATCATATCCTTATACAAACAAGCACTGACAATAATGGCTTAGACACCAACAATGTGGAACCACTGTTTGATTGTACAGAAATATAAGCTTCTCAATTTTGATAGCTTTATTAAGTTTTCTTTTCTTAAACTTATTTTTAAATGCGTAAATAATCTAGCTCCAGCCGTACACTGTCTTTTTGGGACAAAAACAAATTCAAGGAGATTGGCCACTAGGGGAGCAGTGGGTGGCAACTGCATAGCGGAGGGGCGCAAAACCACTTTCATGTCATGTTTTTCAGTGGGAGGGACACTTTTTTGGAATGATTTACCAACTGAAATAAAGAGTAATAAAGGTTAAGGTAAGCAGGTGTGACCGGCTGTGTTGTGTTGTGAAATGTTGTTGTAATATATTAGTATACAATGTATTTGCTGCATGACTGTGTAACTTACACTATGTTCTTCTTTTAAAAATCATATTTGGATAATGTTTTTATAAAGTCCTAACCAGGGACTGGGGTTGCAAATTAGCCTATTGGCTAAAAAACTTTTATGAAACACACCTACACATATTGTTATGGCCTTGACTGTAATAATTACGTAATGTGCGTGTGTGTAATGTGCGCTGCATTGTTCCTGACAAAAAAAGTAATCTTTGCATGTGATTTTCGGGACTGAGTAAATCCTTCCCTTTCCAACTGTGACTAAATCAAATCAAGAAGAAGCAGTGATCTGGGATGGTAGGGGCTCCGAGTAATCGGGCTGGCAATGATGTGTCCTCACAGATACTGGCAGACTATCCTATTTCAGTCACTCTGGGATTTGCTGATCATCCATGAAAGCAAATGATAAGATTACATCAGCCTAATTGAGCTATGGATTCTCCACACAAACTGGCTCATCACATCGAAATCATCCACTGTATGCTCGGACACAAGAACTAAGAAACGATACGATACAGTTACTGTGGTCTTGATAAAAGTCATCACAAATATAGAATGCATTCCAAAGCTGAGTCCTGAAGTCAGTGATAAAAGTGGTTAAAGGTATGGTGTTTAAAGGTATAGTTTCCCTATATTAGTGGTAGATAGTTTTCACTTGAACGTATATATCTTGGGGAAAATGTAAGAATCATTGTTACATTAAGTGTCCATTTCATATTGTTCCTTAAAGATAAAAATGTTTGTGAGCCCATCAGACAGAGGATTTAGATTACCTGGCTTTAAAGCTCATAACCCCGTGGACATTATTTTTTTCTCGCAGTTTTCCTTGGATTGGGGTGGCACCTAAGTCATGGTTGCAGCTGCCGTGGTCTTGCTTGCCCTACTACGCTCTGCAACACTTGCTTCGCCCTGCTATGCCCCGCAACACCCTGACACGCACTTCTACGCCATGCTATGCCATGCACCGCAACACCCTGCTACGCCCTGCTACGCCCTGCTACGCCCAGCAATGCCACGCAGAAGGCTACTAAGCTCGACAACACCTGGCAACGCCCTACTATGCCCCGCAACGCCACGCAACAGCCTATTACGCTCCACAACACCCGGCAACGCCCTGCTATGCCTGCAGCAGCCTACTAAGCTCGACACCCGGCAACGCCCTGCTATGCCCCGCAACGCCACGCAACAGCCTATTACTCTCCACAACACCCAGCAACGCCACGCTACGGCCTACTACGCTCCCCAACACCCGGCAACGTCACGCTACGGCCTACTACGCTCCACAACACCCGGCAACGCCACGCTACGGCCTAATATGCTCCACAACACCCCATTACGCCCTGCTATGCCCATACTGCTATTACTATTATTTCCAGTCATAGTTCCACTATCTTCATTGTTACAATAACTGCTGTAGTTTACCATTCCAACTGCTATAATTATTATGAATCGTATTTCTCTATATCTGTACATCTGTATCAGTGTCTGTGTCCAGACCGGCAGTGACAGATGCCGCCCACAAAGAGCCTCGGTCCGTCTGGGGTTTCTGCCTAAAAGGAAGTTTTTCCTCGCCCCTATCGCACCAAAAGCTTGCTTGTGAGAAATTATTGGGTCTTTGTAAATTATAGAGTGTGGTCTAGACTTAACTATCTGTGAAGTGTCTTGAGAAAACTGTTGTTATGATTTGAGACTATAAATCAAATAAAATTGAATTGAACTAACCCCAATATTCTTTTCAGTTTTGATTTAAAAAAAAAATTGCAAATTTCTCAAAAATACTGTGGTAAACTCTGAATTTAAATATTTTTATTATTTGTTTTGTTGCCTCTTTTTCATGCTAACTCCCTCCCAAACTGGCTAAACTGCCAACACAGCCGGTTACGTTCCATGGAACGCCTTATTATAGATAACTGAAGGAGATCTAATTAAGGAGGAATCAGGTGGCTGGTTTGTGTGTGGGAGGCAGACATTTTTGGAACATGATCTGCCATTTCCCAGACTTTCTTAAGGCCCAATGGCAAACCTAGAAATTAACATTTCCCAAACAAGCTCCAACTTCACCTACTTCACCTACTTACAACTTTACCTACTAGTACTTACCTATTTTTCAGGTTTGCAAGATAGATAGAAAACTTATTAATGGCCACCATTGTAAGACTGAAATGAAGGAATTAGATGTTGCCAACACAAAAACAGCTGAGAGAAAGTAGAGAGAAATATACAAAGGATGAATAAAGGCTCTCATTTACATAATGGCGTGTCCAATTTAGAGGGTAGCTAAAATTATACAAGACATGACAGAACAAAACCTGTCTGAGACTGAGTGCGAAGACAGGTGCAGGGTGAAAAGGAGGATGTGGCATTCATTTATCACATACACTCCACTCTTCTTTCTACTCACTTTTCTCCTTCTGACACCATGCTTTGTTAGTAACACCTTGGACAATAATACCTGTTAATGTCCCCATCTTCCACCTAAAAACACTATTTAACAATGACCATTTACTTTCTCATCCCGACAATACATTGTAAAGCACAATGGTGGAGAGTGAGACTCATTATTGTTAACAGAATTGGCATTTGGGTGTATTGGCATGGAGGTGGATCAGCAGATGCTGCAGAAAGGCAATGCAAGAAGGTACAGGACAGGCAGGGGGGTTCTAAAGAAATTCAGAAATAACCACTGGAAATCATGGCATAAGGAACATGGAAGCCAAGTTGAAAGTAAAATGCACTGAAGGATGAAAGCACGTGGTTGACTGTGAACATCTGATTTGAATAATTTCTAGTAGCAGACGCCAGTTCATCCTCCCCGGCCAGATGGACTGAGACTCATTGTGTCAGTGCTGGATAAGCATGGGCGTGCTACCAAGCCACTTTGCAATCGCCGTGTGCTCAGTAATGCCACCAATTTTTTTTAAAAGCTCATATTTCATCTGCTATCCACTCTGTGTGACTTTTGCACATTCATTAGCATATTTATATAGCTCAGTCGTAGATTTAATATGGGGGGAAAACCTTTTTAATTCTCCACTCTGGTTCACACATGGCTGATAAAGCCGAAGGAGGATATCAGTGACTGTGTGCAAAGCTGGAACAGATGACATGACTTTGGTGGGAAGTGAAACACAAGCTCAAAAGCTCATAAACAACTTTTTGTCTGCCACTCGGCTTCTCCAGATGCCATTTGAAGCTGTTTTTAACCAGCCTGTGTGCTATAAAAAAAGCTACAATTTATTTCACAGACCATCTTTGCTTCTGTTACCCAGATATTCTTATCCCTGATGTTGTATGATTGTTATTAAAGATAATAAACGGCCCTTGATAGGCCATATGAATTGTTCCAATATAAGGATTACCATGAAGCTACAGTCGTAGAACTGGAATTAAGCTACGCCCTGCTACGCCGTGCAGTGCCCTGCTACACCATGAACTACTACAACTACTATTTCTATTCATTTTTCCATTATCTTTATTGTGACTATAATTGCAACTGTTCATCACACCCCCCAACTGGCACCTACCAAGAGCCTGGGTCTGTCCGAGGTTTCTCCCTAAAAGGACGTTTTTTCTCACCACTGTCGCACTAAATGCTTGCTCTTGGGGGAATTATTGGATAATTGGGACTTTAGAAAATATAGAGTGTGGTCTGGATCTACTCTATCTGCAAAGTGTCTCGAGATAACTCTTGTTATGATTTGATACTATAAATAAAATTGAATTGAACTTTTGGCTCACAAAAGTAAAAGAAAATCCCTTTGGAATTATAACAGTAAGTCATTATTGGTCACAGGTTCCTCACCACTAATAACCACCAATACTAGGCACTATGATTTGGGGGTGGCAGTAGCTCAGTCAGTAGGTGAGCCAAAGCCACACCATTTTGGGAATGTTTTATCTTGCAAAGTGAAGGCAGAACAGAAGTCCAATATTGTAATATTTATTAAGATATATAGATGTTTGTGTGGAATGCATTAATAATCACTTATATTTTTACCACGAGATTCTATTAGTATTGTTTTTAAAGCAGAGATGCAATCTCAAAGTCAGCAAACTGGATGCCTCCACTCCTTGGTTGTGCCAAGAGATTATGTCCATAAAGATTAAAAACAAGTTTTTCATTTTCATTTTCCTGTACTTTTTTATCCTCTTGCATGTCCTTTTTTAACGCAGAAATGTTTCAATCAACCAATAAGATACAATCAAACCAGCTAAATAAATAAAGTGAACAAACACTTGCACTTATGAGTGGTACATAAGGCAAATACATGGCCATACAAGAGAACTATACGATAGAACGATGATAGAAGAAATGCATGCTGGGAAAGTCACCTTCTTTGCTCCGGAGAGAGCTGAGTTTGGGTGGTGTATCGGTGCTGGTCTGGGTGCAGTAGACCTCTCGAGTCTGAATGCCGCCTCCACACAACCCCGTCTGGTTTCCACGCCGACGGTCCTGTTGGCTCAGCAGCACGTCCACCCTGCACTCTGTCCACTCCGTAGTCCTCCAGCTGTAACTGAGGACAGAGGTGGACACATGGAGAGTTAGTCTTATAGAGTGTATCAGCCGCATATTGCCTTTCCTCCAAATAAATAATTTGATTAATAGAATTGGATTGATCAAAGCAACAAATGCTCTTTCAAATGCCTATCAGTGTGATCGACAGTATTTTTCCGGTCCAAACACAATTTCATATTGACCATGTGCATGTAGCAGTCAGATCAAAGGTCACTGGATATTATGTATAATTTCCTGTGACTGGCCATGCATAGTATAACTTTACCAGATCAATGGTTTCATTTGACAAATGTAATACTTTTCTAAGGGGCCAACTATACAAACTGTACATACATTTAAATATTGTTTATCTGGCTTTACCACCAAAAATTATTATTTCCAACTTGTTTTGGACTTATTATTTGTTTATTTAAAAGGGACAATGAACAATCAATTGACATTTTTTAGTTTACACTAAAAATTTCAATGTGCCAGCGTTAAAAAAAGCAAATTTTGGTCTGTGGCCCCTTGGCAGTTCAACACATCATCATATTACAATAACAATAATTTCTACGTCTATTAGGGCTGCACAATTAATTTAATTTTAATCTCAATCACGATTTTGGCTTCCCACGATTAAATTTGCATAATCAAGCGATATTTTAAATGCGTCATTCCGTTCATAGAACGCTCCGGGTATTTTGCAAAGCCCATCTACCGCTCCATAAACCATTGTCAGATAATGTGCCAGTCAGAGTTGTTCCCTCCACCGAACAGCTTAGTTTTGAGATGTAGACAGCCACAGAGGACTGCGTAACATGAGGAACATACCACAACAGATAGCAGTCGGTCATTAGTCGGTCACAAGGTTTACCAGTTTACGAGTAAATGTAAGATTTTGTCCCGTTTGTGTTTTTCAGACAACAGCAGTGACCAGTGCTAGTTAGTGTCTGTTAGCTCACAGGGCTCTAGGGTGCTAGTTAGTGTCTGTTAGCTCACAGGGCTCTAGGGTGCTAGGTAGTGTCTCTTAGCTCACAGGGCTTTAGGGTTCTAGTTAGTGTCTGTTAGCTCACTGGGCTCTAGGATGCTAGTTAGTGTCTGTTAGCTCACAGGGCTCTAGGATGCTAGTTAGTGTCTGTTAGCTCACAGGGCTCTAGGATGCTAGTTAGTGTCTGTTAGCTCACAGGGCTCTAGGATGCTAGTTAGTGTCTGTTAGCTCACTGGGCTCTAGGATGCTAGTTAGTGTCTGTTAGCTCACAGGGCTCTAGGATGCTAGTTAGTGTCTGTTAGCTCACAGGGCTCTAGGATGCTAGTTAGTGTCTGTTAGCTCACAGGGCTCTAGGGTGCTAGTTAGTGTCTATTAGCTCACAGGGCTCTAGGGTGCTAGTTAGTGTCTGTTAGCTCACAGGGCTCTAGGGTGCAAGTAACATTTTTCGCACTTCTGACATTTGTCCACAGTTAATTATTATTAACACAGCTGTATATTGTTAAGCATGAGAGGTAAACCTGTATTTGTACCAGTGTTTCTGCTGGTAACTCTGCTATTGCGGCCACCACGGCGAAAAACACAGAAGAAGTTATTGAATGCGACTAACTTTTTAGAGTAAGTGTGAGATGGAGCCTGATGGACCTGCAAGAGATGTGACCCATGGCCAGAATATCATAGTTCATAAAAATGCAGCGCTGTGATGTTACAGACATTTCTTTTTTCATCTTTGTACCATTGCCAAAATTAGGAACATCCTGTCTCAAAACGATGCTGAAAAACTAGTCCATGCATTTGTTACTTCCAGGCTGGACTACTGTAATTCCTTATTATCAGGATGCTCAAATAAGTCCCTTAAGACTGTCCAGCTGATCCAGAATGGTGCAATGCGTGTTCTGACAAGAACTAAGAAAAGAGAGGTATTAGCTTCTCTGCATTGGCTTCCTGTAAAATCCAGGATTGAATTTAAAATCCTTCTCCTGACCTGCAAAGCTCTAAACGGTCAAGCACCAGCATATCCTGAAGAGCTCTTAGTACCTTATTGCCCTACTAGAGAACTACGCTCCCAGAATGCAGAGTTACTTGAAACCTAAAACTGATAAAGCTTATAGTTAGAGAGTGAGGAGTTGCAGCGTCCGCCCAGCCCACCTGCTTCTCATCATAGTTGTCAGATTCATCTACAATATAATCAATAATATAATAAAACTGTGTAAGAGAGAGGCAGGCCAGTACAGCCTGACCAGCCTCCTCTCTTTACCCTGTCTCTCTTCTCTGCTTCTCTTCACAGTCGTCAGAATAATTTACCATATAAACAATAAAATAAAGGAACTAGAGGGAGGCAGGGCAGTACAGCCAAATCCCGCAGAGGAGAGTTCTAACCCGACCAGGCTCCTCTCTTTACCCTGTCTCTCTTAGTTATGCTGTAATAGTTTTAGACTGCCAGAAGACTTCCTTTGAAACCCTGAGTTTCTCTCTCCTTTATCTTTCCATTTGTGTGCATCCATGTCCCAGAAATGCTTGTTACTAAACTAGCTCTGGGGAGTCATTCCCCGGAGTCCTTATGTTCTTTCCCCCCCAGCATGTTTCCTTGGATCAGGGAGGCTCCAAAATCATGGTAGCAGCTGTCTCCGTGGTCCTGCTACAGTCCTGTCATGCCCTGTTACATCTTGCTACGCTCTGCAATGCCCGGCTACGTCCTGCTGTGCCTTGTAATGCCACACAGTGCCCTGCCATTCCATGAACTACTATTTTTTGTGATTGTTATTGCCACTCTTCATTACACCACCCACCAGCCCATCAGACACCGCCCACCAAGACACTGGGTCTGCCTAAAGTTTCTTCCTAAAAGGGAATTTTTCGTTGCCACTGTCGCACTGTTGCTTGCTCTGGAGGGAACTACTAGAACTGTTGGGTCCTTTTAAATTATCTGTAAAGTGTCTCGAAATAACACTTGTTATTAATTGATACTATAAATAAAATTGAATTGAATTCATACACACAACGTGTGTAACTCTGCTGACCTGCCATTCAACCCGTGCTGGACCCATTCATAATGAGTCCGCCGTAAGTCACTCTACATGTAGCGTACGTCCATCACACTTCCTCTATCTCCCTAGCTCTTTTAATCAGTTATTGTTGAAAACAAGTGAAGGATCTTTCTCAGAGATGATCAGAGATCATCTTTTTAAATACATTCTTTATTATTAGGAACACCATACCAATACTGTGTTTGACCCCCTTTTGCCTTCAGAACTGGCTTAATTCTACGTGGCATTGATTCAACAAGGTGCTGAAAGCATTCTTGAGAAATGTTGGCCCATATTGATAGGATAGCATCTTGCAGTTGATGGAGATTTGTGGGATGCACATCCAGGGCACGAAGCTCCGGTTCCACCACATCCCAAAGATGCTCTATTGGGTTGGGATCTGGTGACTGTGGGGGCCATTTTAGTACAGTGAACTCATTGTCATGTTCAAGAAACCAATTTGAAATGATTCGAGCTTTGTAACATGGTGCATTATCCTGCTGGAAGTAGCCATCAGAGGATGGGTACATGGTGGCCATAAAGGGATGGACATGGTCAGAAACAATGCTCAGGTAGGCCGCGGCATTTAAACGATGCCCAGTTGGCACTAAGGGGCCTAAAGTGTGTCAAGAAAACATCCCCCACACCATTACACCACCACCACCAGCCTGCACAGTGGTAACAAGGCATGATGGATCCATGTTCTCATTCTGTTTACGCCAAATTTTGACTCTACCATCTGAATGTCTCAACAGAAATCAAGACTCATCAGACCAGGCGACATTTTTCCAGTCTTCAACTGTCCAATTTGGGTGAGCTCTTGCAAATTGTAGCCTCTTTTTCCTATTTGTAGTGGAGATGAGTGGTACCCGGTGGGGTCTTCTGTTGTTGTAGCCCATCCGCCTCAACGTTGTGCGAGTTGTGGCTTCACAAATGCTTTGCTTCATACCTCGGTTGTAACGAGTGGTTATTTCAGTCAAAGTTGCTCTTCTATCAGCTTGAATCAGTCGGCTCATTCTCCTCTGACCTCTAGCATCAACAAGGCATTTTCGCCCACAGGACTGCCGCATACTGGATGTTTTTCCCTTTTCACACCATTCTTTGTAAACCCTAGAAATTAATTAATTAATGTGCTGCAGCTGTATGTATGTACAACATACAACTTCAACATAAGAGGAATGTAGCACAATGTGGATGTAAAAGCAGCTATAAATAGCCTATTGGACAATAAAATTGTTTTTGGTCAATCAACAAATAATCGTGATAATTAATTGTGATCTCAATATTGATCAAAATAATCTTGATTATCATTTTGGCCATACTTGTGCAGCCCTCACATATATACTGTACAACATAGGCTCTCCTGGTGGCTGTCCTAGTTGCCCTACCCACTGCTGTTCTTCTGTTGTATAAATTCCCCCAGTGGTGAAGGTGCAAGCCCATGTAAGATTTTGCAAATGAGGCAGGCATCTAGATAATTAAAATTAAATAAGTTGTATTTAGTAGTGATATGGCAGTGGTGAAAACTGATTATATCGGATTGTATTACCCACCTTTTTAACATGCTTTTTACAATTTAGTTTAAAATGATACCAAGGTATTTAAAATCAGACACAACCTTTTATCTTTTTATCCTTCAATAAAAACATCAGCCTGCTGTGCATTTGTGGATTTCTTAGAGAAGAACCTACAGACTGTTTTGATAATGTTAAGATGTAGATATGAGTCAGAGACATGGTTCAATTCTAAAAAAACATTTGCAGCTTGTTTTCTTTGCTTTGAGGGAGAGTGTGCATGGCTTTTTGCAGCCACTGAACAGCATCAGTTGTGCCTGAGTGAGCCATGGTGGGGAGTACCTCAAAGCATTGTTAGAACGACTTTGTGTCATTGATGTTGTGTCTGAAAAGGTTCAGTATTGTGTCCTGTTGGACTCTGTTATGTTATGCACTGCGAGTGACAGAATACTGCGCTTTTAAGACTTACAACAGTGATTTACTGCAAGGGTCGTGAATGTAAGGTTTGCGGCTGTTCAGTAAAAGCAACATGAACGGAGCTACACTGTGTGGTTATTGAGTGCTACACAAAAATAATAATTGACCTGAGATCTCTGGTTACAATATGTCTCAGGATTTGCAATTTAACCAGACTTTCCACAGGATAATTCTTTAGGACTTGATTTTTTTGAAGCTGAAAGGAGGCTGTTAATTGCAGCATGGATGGGTTTGTGTCTTGCTGGTGAATTGGCAGCAGTCGTCTCAGCAATAATGCATTGCGGGTTCAACCCTGAGGTCAGAAAATGTAAACCCTGCCTCCATCTCTGCTGATAATGGAATTCATTTGAGGTCGCCAATGAAAGGCTCCATATATTATATATGAGCAAGGTCTCTCTGACTCAGTTGCCTTTGCACTGCTGCAGAACAACGAGGCCCCTGGGAAAGCATTGCATCTTGGGGCTTGATGTTGCCCAGATGGGGACACTCAAAGTGTTCTTCAGTACCATGGACAGACTCCCTGGTGCATGTCAAACAAAAGACAGCAGGAGGTGATGGACTTTGATTTAGTGTTGTTGAATGATTTTACTCTGTCCATATAACAGAACTAAATATATTAAATAAATGGGTTTTAGAGAGATTGCAGAAATAAGGTTCCAGAAATAACAAAATCTGTCAAAATATCTTCTATTTTAGTTTTGAGCAGCCTTGGTCTTCAACTTCAACACATTTTCCCATAAGCCCAACATCGCCTGGTCAATTGTCACCAGCTTGACAGAATGAAGTGCTCACTGAGCGCGTATGACATCTGCTGAAATACCCAACTTATATTTTTCCATATAAACCAACATACCAGCAGCGTCTTGCCATGTCATTCCCAATGTAGATGCTTCAGTAAAACTGACATATCCTAGCTAAATGATCATTACCACTATCTATATGGCATGTCTGATGTGTATGATGATGGCTCGGCCATTAAATGAAATGCTATGTGGTACTTTGAGTGCAGTCGGATTGGCAGCTCTTTTTCATTAGTCATCACATGTTTCTGCGAAAATGTATGATATAATGTAAGTTAACACCTGAAATGTATTCGCACAACATAACAATACCAACAATTATTATTTATCAGTTTATTTATTTCAAGATTGGAATTGCAGCAGGGTCCATTAATGTCACCCCAGCGCATTAATGGATCGAACACTAGTATATAGATATGGCTATATACCAACTAGCGTTAGCCTTTGCTAATTTTGAGTTCAGTGTCCCCAGGCACTTATGTTTTGCATTTTGCTAATATAACTGTCAGTGTAACACACATTTTTGTTAGGTGACCAGTAGATTACTATCCCCCAGTGCTTAAATGTGAGGCTCTGTTGTAAAGTCATCCTTAAACTAAGATGACTAAGATGTCTCTTGTCATTCTGCTTGAGACATTTAACAGACATTTGACAAACAACTACAGTCAATGTTCCAGCTCTGTGCCATTGTAAATAGGCACAGTGGTGCTTTTATTTAATATACACCAAACACAAACTACTTTTAGTTCTGCAGGTATTTGGTCAGAACCCAAAGTACTGGACAAAGTAAATGTTGACCCTATGATGGTGACAGATGAAATGTTCAGGGATCACTACATTACTGCAATTCATCTTGAATGAGAATATGTGGATCATATTTCTTAGCGGTTGAGACTTTTAAATTACAGTAAAACCAGAAATGTCGCTTAGAGTAAATTATTTCAGGAAGACCTAACTTTTAATCGATGCACTCCTAAATCAATTTAGCTGTTATCCTATTAAATGAATTTTTTTGGCTGTGTATAACTGTCGCATATCTGCAACTAGTCTCTCCTGATTGAAATGTATCTCAGTGTAAATCCTTTCAGGAAGACCTCACTCTTAAGCAATGCTCTACCTAACTCAAATCAGCTGTTGGAGGCGTTCACCTTCCTGCTAAACCAATCTGAATCATATACAAATGGCAACGGCCAATCACAGAGTCACAATGTAGGGTTTCCCTTCTGACAGAGATTTTATCCTCTTTTTACTGCCCAGAGACTACAGATGAAAATTAACTCAACAAACTCTGGTACAATGTATATCTTGTGTCACAGAATAAAACTCACGCACTTCCGCACCGATGCTGGAAAACATCCTAGGGGAAACACTGCTTACACGACACGACACGGCTTATATGAAAAATATGTACTTACGTGAACTATTAACTATTAATTCTTTAGTTGGATAACTCTCTTTCTCTCCTTGTCGAGTACTTACACAATGCAGGGCGGCACTCCATCTCCCAGGGGGCTGCAGGACTCTTTCTCCTCCAGCTCAGGGCAATCTGCTCCTCCATCGATTGGGAACTGGCTCACTTTTCTGGTACAGTGCGCTCCCCTTTGGCCCATTGGGGTCGTAGCACTCCTTGGAACAAGCTGACCATTCAGACCATTCAGTTACATCACAGTCTTTGGTCATGACGCAGGCCTGGAAGGTCACCGGCAACGACTGCTGAGAGCACAGGCTGGAGATGAGAAAGCAAGATACCGTGAGACAAGATGAAACTTTAATACCTTAATAATGTAGGATGTGTTATGTTATGAATTACAAATGGTTGTTCTACAGTGGTGTTTGGCTGAGTACAGACACCAGTCAGCAAAGAGAACTTTAACCAGACAACAGACAACTTTAGGTTCATTAAGATACTCATGGAATTAACTTAATTAAGCTGATATGACCTGCTGCCAGCTACATTTGTCTGGTAGCTGAATGTGTTGCAAACTGCCCTTTGCTAGAGAGAAGTAGCATTGGGGCATTTTGGGGATGGCTTGTGGCTCGGAGGTCGAGTGATTTCCCCTCAATCATAAGATTGGCGGTTTGATCCCAGGGTACAAGGACCACATGTGAAAGTGTCCCTGAACAAGAATGTTGCTCCCCCAGATGCTGTACAGTTGTACACTTCTCCTAATACTTACGATGGGTTAAAATGCAGTAATTGAATTTCACTACATTTTACTGTCAAATTGTGTTTGACAAATTAACAATAAAGTTTTGTTTATTTTTATTGAATCCGTTTTGCCAGCAGCAGTCAGAGTCACACACTCACACACAGTGCAGCCTCTAATTTCTCCTTGGATATTTACCAGATAGAGCCCCACTATGAATTACTGTCATTAAAGACTCCCTATTACGCTTTTTTATATTTTTACCATTTTTGAGTGTGTTATGTAGTGTCTTTGTATGTAATAGATATATAAAGCAGTCCCTCAAGGCCTTCACAATGTTGCATTTGTGCCAATTCATACAAATTCAACCAATCACCGTGACTTTGATGTGACTCGCAATTTTGACCAATCATAGCAGCAATATTGACCAATCACAGCAGTTCTATTCTCCCTTAAACTATGGGCTATGCAAGAAATTGACCCAGGTCAGATTCGAACCCTGGACCGAGGCACAATCTCAAAAAAAGGACACGGAATCCTGGAGGGGCTGCTTAAAACACCTCGCTAAGTTTCCTGTTTGAAATTCCTCAATTAACGACGTCACTGACCGAGAATGGTTACTTGTGGTTCCTAGAGTCTCTAAAAGTAGAATGGGAGCCAGAGCGTTCAGCTATCAGGCTCCTCTCCTGTGGAACCAGGTTCCAGTTTGGGTTCAGGAGGCAGACACGTCTCCACATTTAAGAGTAGGCTTAAGACTTTCCTCTTTGATAAAGGTTATAGTCAAAGAGATAACTGTTGTTGTGATTTAGCACTATATAAATAAAATTGAATTGAATATTGTTAAGTAGTGAGGACTCGCAGCGTCCGCCTTACCCGGCCCACCTGCTTCTCGTCATAGTTGTCAGATTTATTTACCATATAATCAATATTATAATAAAACTAGATGGAGGCATATATATATATATATATATATATATATATATATATATATATATATATATATATATATATATAGCCTCCACAAAGCGTACCTCCTATGGAGCCATTTTGAGGCTAAGCCATCCCCCTCCATTAGCATTCCATTGACTGCCATTCATTTTGGCACCACTTTGACAGCGAATAACTTTACATCTAAAGAATTTAAAGACTATTTGTTCATTGTTTATTTCTAAAGAAACATGACAATGTAAAAAAGGCTCAATTACCACTCTGTAGCACATTTTTGTAAAAATAGGCTAACGATTGTGTCATAACCACGAGACTCACTGCTGCATAGTTGAGGAATTACCGTATAGTACAGGATAAGCTCACAGACAGTTTCGACTTATTAGCTGTTTAGGTTTAATTACTAATGTTAACTAGCATTTTATGTCTATGTCTATATATATATATATATATATATATATATATATATATATATATATATATATATATATATATACTACAATCTACAATCTCTGCAAGATTGGGAATGACTAATATTTCTCTTGGCACAGATACCAGAAGACTTACAACTTTCAGACAGGTTGCTCACGTTACAGCTATGTCGTCAAGCTCAGTTGGAGGCTGCACAGTAACACTCAGCCATCACCGAAAAAGAGCTTCTAATATCATTCACCAGTCTCCGTCCAGAACAACGGCATCACATTGTCCATTTCTTACACTGTCTATGGTTTTCACACTCTTTCTGAAACGTTTTTGTGTCTGTCACTTTAAGGCTTCGCTGCCGAATATACCTGTTCTGCTCTGATTGGTCAGTCTTCCACATGTGATCTGCCAACGTCATTGTGGTGTCATTGCAGCCGGGGAACCACTGTAAGTGAGTTAAGCTGCGATTCTACTGTTTATAACACCACAATCCAGTTCCAACAGATATTTTAAGAAATTATATTATATAAGTACAGAAAAACACAGTGCAGTTAATAACCTGGGCTTATATTGAATAATTTGTAGCATGTGTATAAATATTGTTGTGTGGGTAAATATATGAATGTGAATAGAACTTTTGAATATACATTTTCATTGATTATGGATTTATTATCTTTGCAGATTTATTATTTTGTAGCTAATTTATTTAATAGGGTAGAAAGGGTAGAAAGGGGTAGGAGTACATACGTTTTACTTCTTCCTACTCCTTTTTGCATGTGTAAATAGAGGAGAGAGGGGGAGAGAGAGAGGGGGGAGAGAGAGAGAGACACACATTGAGACAGAGAGGGAGAGAGAGAGAGACAGAGACATAGAGATGGAGAGAGAGAGACATAGAGACATTGAAAGAGAGGGAGAGCGAGAGACAGAGACATTGAGAGAGAAAGAGTAAGAGAGAGACATACAGACAGAGAAAGTGCGAGAACGACACAGAGACATAGAGAGAGGAAGAGAGAGGGAAAAACATAGAGAGAGAAAGAGACAGAGAGAGGGAGAGAGAGACATAGAGAGAGAGAGAGAGAGAGTGAGAGAGAGACAGAGAGAGAGGAAGAGAGAGGGAGAGACATAGAGAGAGAGAAAGAGACATAGAGAGAGAGAGAGAGAGACAGAGAGAGAGAGAGAGAGAGAGAGAGAGAGAGAGAGAGAGAGAGAGAGAGAGCAGAGAAGTTTGTTTTTTAAACAGAAAGAAAAGCGTAGCAGAGAGGCAACATAAAAGATGCAGATAAATTTTTACGTCTGGCCCTAGTCTTTTACAGTATAATAAAAAAACCACAGGTTTCTATAGCTACCGTGTTAGAGACTGATTTAAACAAGTAGAGCATTAATTAAAAATCTAAGTAAAAAGTTAGGAAAACTAAATATCCACTCTCTCTGACATAACCTCACCTTCCGTTGTGTAAACTGGATGCAGCGTTTTTCTGATGCATTTGTTTTTGGGACGTGTGTGCTTTTCTTTTTCACAATGGCATCTAGATATAACGTCTTTCATAGGACGTTGGGATTATTTTTCTGAGCAGGAGAAAAAGAAAGAGGGTCTTTTCTCACACCAGGAACACATATTTATGTTAAAAAGCCATGGAAAAGTGCAATTGTGCATAATATGTCACCTTACAATTGTCAACAATTACAGCATGTCTTTTTAAAACACTTAATAAAGGCCCAGTGGAGTTCAACAACATTTAAATCCTTGGCACTTGGGGATAATAAGCAATTTAAAAGATAAAAATAAAAATAGGTCCCACAGGTATGACTCTAACTGTAAATAAACTTGACTCTGGGATTCGGTCAACATTAATATAGTCATCACCAATCCTCTCTGAAGCCCTTAGCCATCTGTGCATTCTGTGACATACAGTTCCCCACTAGAGCAGGGTGTCAGAATAAACTCTCGGGCATTGCTGGAAGGGCTATAAAAGGAGCCATGGATATGTAGTTTTCTTTTGGATGAAGATAATATTCTAAAGTTGATATCAATCCTATAAATATAAAATGCTTCTGGACTGAAACACGACGATTGGCTTTTGCCTGAAGTTTGAATGATGTGAATTCTGACCCTCGTTCAAAAGCAAAATGTATCACAAGAGCCTTGATTTTCTCAGGATGTAATGGATGCTCAGTGGCCTCTATTAGAGCTGAGCAAGCACAGCGAGACAGAATGAGGCCATTCATCTTCTAACAAAGAACATGGCTCTCAGAAGCCACATGGACATTGACCTAGCTGAAGAAAAACATGTATTGAGTACGTACAGTTGTGTTCGAAATAATAGCAGTGCCTTTAGAAAAATTAGTAAATGTCAAAATTCTTCAAAGAAATTGTACTTTAATGAACACAGATACATTGGGGACACAGTACATTCTATTCCAAAGCAAAACAATTGCGCAAAGTCATCAAAACTTAAATAATAATAATAATATTTCAAATAAAGTAAGAAATGGCATGTTCAAAAGAATAGCAGTGTTGCCATCTTTCCTTGGAAACTCAAAAATGTACTGTACAAACAAAGAAATTCTTGATAAGTGAACCTAGCTGAGTATCCTAAACTAATATTTTGTTGCAAAACCACGGTTTCCGATGACTGCTTCACATCTGTGGTGCATGGAGTCAACCAACTTCTGGCATCGTTCCACAGGTATTGCAGCCCAGGATAATTGCACTGTATTCCACAATTCCTCAGCGTTTCTTGGTTTTGCCTCATGCACTGCACTTTTATGTCAGCCCACAAGTTTTCAATGGGATTAAGGTCCGGGATTGTGCTGGCCACTCCATCAGTTGAATCTTGTTCATCTGGAACCATGCTTTTGCTCGCTTGCTGGTGTGTTTGGGGTCATTATCCTGTTGAAAGGTCCACCTCAAAGGCATTTCCTCCTCAGCATATGGCAGCATGACCTCTTCCAGGATCCTGATGTACTGGAACTGATCCATGATCCCTTGTATGCGGTGAATCGGACCAACACCATAGTATGAAAAACATCCCCATATCATGATGCTTGCACCACCATGCTTAATGGTCTTCAGTGAGTACTGTGGCTTGAATTCTGTGTTTGCAGGGCGTCTGACATACTGCCTGTGACCCTTAGACCCAAAAAGAACAATCTTGCTTTCATCTGTCCACAAGATATTATGCCATTTCTTTTCAGGCCAGTCAATGTGCTCTTTGGCAAATTGTAAACGCTTCTGCACATGTCTTTTTCTCAGCAGTGGGACTTTGCGGGGGCTTCTTGCTGGAAGGTTAACCTCAATAAGACGTCTTCTGATTGTCACAGTACTCACTGTCAACTGAAGGTCTTGCTTGATCCTCTTGGATCCCATCATTGGCTGAGTCTTCGCCAGTTTGGCTATTCTTCTGTCCATTCGAGGGGTTGTCTTTCTTTTTCTTCCTCGTTTTCAGTTTTTGCTCCCATTTCAGGGCATTTGAGATCATTTTAGCTGAACAGCCAATGATTTTCTGCACCTCTTTGTATGTTTTCCCTTCTTTAATCAATTTTTTTATTAGGAAACGCTCATCTTCAGAACAGTGTCTTGAACGACCCATTTTCATTGTTTTTTCAGGAGAAATGCACAGCCAGCATGCCAGTTGTCTTGATCCTTAAATACGGATCACCTGTTAACACCCTTTTTTCCCAGAATACCCTCCCTAATTGATGCCCTCTCTAATTGAACTCACCACTGCTATTTTTTTGAACACACCCTTTTCAGTTAATCATTCAATTTCACAGAATCCACAGTATGCATGGCTGTCCTGTTGGGTTTGTTGGTTTTCTATACCTTTATTTTACCCCCCAGAAACTTATCTGGGGTATAGAGTTTGAAATGTTAATAAAACCAGTGATTTTCTTGCTGCTGTTGAGGCACTGCTATTATTTCGAACACAACTGTACATCTTATGATGGAAACGTGTCCAGTGTTATTGAGGTGGGAGAAGCTGTATGGACACTGAGGAAGTACAACAGACAAAATGACGTTCAACATTGATTAACTGAAACTGACAGCAATTCTAGCTACGGTCATTATTACTGAGGCCCAGCGCTGTGGCCTTATACATAATATATGGATAGCATTAATAATTCCACAAATTAATCTCAAGCCTTCATAATCTCAATTAGCTCTGACTAAATATTAAATTCGAGGCAGGAAACAGTGATAAAACCAAAGGCTTACAGGATTATTAGAACACATACAATATGACTTATTGTCATGAGCCTTGACACTTGAACCCATTGAGTGCCACAGACATGCATTGTGAGCTGGAGTGTGCAGCAACGTGACAACAAAACGAGCCACATCCCTTTCTGTGAAAATATGTCATCAAGCTTAACAGTATGGGCTCTTCAATGGGCAATTCAATGCACACAACAATTAAAATTTTGCTCATCATAACCAATGAATGTGCATATCTAAATGCTTGCTCTTGGGGGAATTACGGGAATTACTGGAATTGTTGGGTCTTTGTAAATTATAGTGTGTTCTAGACCTACACTGTCTTTAGTGTCTTAAGATAACTCTTGTTATGATATGATATTGTAAATAAAATTCAATATAGCAATAATCTTGTACAATGAAAAAGTAAGAACAAAAATATATAATCCTGTGGTGAATTAATATTAAAATGTATAAACTGTATTGCAAACAGGTTGTGCACTAGTATAGTAAATGTATGTAATAAGAACAAGTTTTAGACAGGAATGCACATACGTTTATATCCATAAATAGCTCATTAGCAGGAAGTAAAAATATATATATTAGATGCAAAGTGGTTGTCAACAGCAAGAACCCTTGAAAGTAAGCAGGTGGAGCCAGTGCAGTATGTACAATACCAGTAAATCAGTATGATTCAAACAATGTAGGTCAAACAGCATGTTGTCTGGCCACACTTGGAGGCAATTTGCTGATCTTCTCATGAAGATTAATGAAATGTCATGATCATTCATCAGTGAAGTCCTGCATTCTTGGCCTTAAGAGAGAGTTGTGCCTCTTTTTTTTTCATATCAGCTGTTCAGCTTAGTTTCTTTTGTTGGTTTTCAAAAAGCCACTCTTCTCCAGATAAAGTTACTATCCGCTGAATAAATCAACACTGAATTTATCATAGAACACTTCATGATGTCATACCCAGAAAGGCATTGATGGCAAGAGAGCTTTTATGTGTATATTGGATTTACACGATATTGTCATAGGAAGGTCAATTCACACAAAAACTTAAGAGAGACCAATATTTCATGGCCCAACTTGACATTATTTGGGGTTTTTTAAAGCATGACTACAGTCGTTCAATATCTATCTTCTAAGCAAGTTGTTTTGTGCTGAAACCAAACCAAACCTTAAGCATAGCGTTGTCATCATTTAGCTATTTTTTAACAGAGAGTTTTGGAGGGGACAGACAAATAAGTTGACAAATAAGCCGTCAGATCAGAAAACACTTCAAATGCAGTTGGAATAAAATAGCCAGCTAAACTTAGAGAGAAAGAAGCCTGTGTCTTATGGGAGTTCCTTTGTTATTTGCTTTAACCCTCCTGTTGTCCTTGGGTCAAATTTGACCCATTAACAAAAAATGTCTATGTTAGAACTATGACAACAGAACGTTGAAAAAAGTGACAAATGTTCCAACATTTGTCACTTTTTTCAACGTTAAAAAAAAGCTACAAAAATGCAGGATTTTTTTTTTTTACAAAAACATTGTTTTAAAAGCTTAAAATGTGACAAAAAAAATCATAGAGTGACAAAAAAAAGCATCACCAAAGGTGACAAAAACAGACAAATGACAAAAAGATTTTAGATAAACATCGAGAAAAAAGCGACAAAAAAACATGTTCAATATTGTCATCAACATAATTAAAACGCCAAAAAAGTAACAAGAAAAATTGAATAAAATTGACAAAAACGCGCCAGAAAAACACAAAGTTGTATGGTCGACGGGAAGACAACACAAGGGTTGAAATAGTCAAGGCAGGCAGGACTTCAAAAAATCCCTAACATACCAAACCCTAACCCTGACTGGGGCACTTAATCCCAAACCCTAACCCAACAGGCCACCCACTGATAGCCTTCACTAACCTTAAAATGTACCTTTACCCAATCCTAATCTTAATCTGATGCTAAACATCATTAGACTTGATATAGACATTACCATTATTCTAGTCTTAATGCTGAAACCAATTATTATGCCATAATGTTCTTACAAAAGTAGAATATACCTTTGAAACCATACAGTCACACAGGCATTGGAAAGAAACACATTGTACATGACATGCATGTGAGGTGACACATAACGAAACTTATTTCATCATGAACGTATGTCATTCTTACCTGAGTGCTTCAACATTTCCACTCTTATGCACACAGGATACTTCTCTGGTCTGGTAGCCGACCTGCAGGTCCCAGAACTTTCCTCCTGGGCGGTTCTGACGGTTTCTGGTCCTCTTCTTCTTGATGAGTTCTCTGGTCTCAGGATCCTTCACTTTACCCCTCTCCCTTAATCTCTCCCGGACTTTCTCTCTCATTTTGTCTTTTTTCTCTTTGTTTTTAGCTTTTTTCTGTCGTTTGGGCCTGTCTGCCTGCCGGGATGGCCTGTCTGGTCTCCTGTTTGCCTTGCCCAATTTTTTGTTGGGTCTGGATGGTTTGTGTCCCTCTCTGGACAGTTTATCACCCTCTTTGGACCCTGTGTCTCCTTCTTTGTGCTGTTTGTCGCCCTCTCTGCTCCGTCTGTTGCCCTCACTGGACAGTTTGTCACCCTCTCTGGATTGTTTTTCACCCCCTATGGATGTTTTTCGCTCGGTCTGGACTGTTTGTCACCCTCTCTGGACTGTTTGTCACCCTCTTTGGAAAGTGTTTCACTTTCCTTGGATGGTTTGTCACTCCCTGTGGGTGGTTTATCAGCTTGTCTGGCTTGCCTTGGGATCGGGACAGAGCAGAGCCCCCAGGGTCCAACCCTAAGGCTGTAGAGGCTCTCTTCTCCCTCACAGGGCCCTGGCTGGCATGTCTGAAACTCAGTCAAGTTTGGGCAGGCTGCCCCGCCAAACAGTGGCGGAGCCAGAACGAGCGGATGCGGTTCTGTAAGCCCATCCCACAGGTTTTAGAACAGTGAGTCCACAAGCTGAACTCAGACACCACACAGTCCCGTGGACAGGGGATGAGACAGGCCTGCTCTAGGCGTGGTTTGGGCTCAAAGTATTCGCAGATTGCATCCTCCGCAGGCTCAGCGTTTGCTTTCTGGACACAGCCCACCTCACGGGTCTGGATGCCCTCCTCTCCCCGGGTACACACAGTGGGGCGCTGCACCCCAGCACTTCGCATCGACACCGGGACACACTGGTTCCACGCACCCAGCTGCCAGTCATACAGATCTTTGTGCCAGTCGCACACTCTGAAGCAGCTCTGCTGGTTGTCCGGCCGTTCTGTCTGGTCGCAGTTGGTGTGCAGGGTGGTCCAGCCTTCAGAGTGAGCACACCATACCGCCCTGCTCTGGCTGCCACCAGGTCCACACTCACTGCCCATACAGCGACCCCATGGACCTGTGAAGAGTAAGACAACAGAGGGGTCAAGGAAAAGCCAATGTGTTACAACCACGCTCATACAAGAGAAGTCAGACAGTCAGATAGCAAACCCCCAGATTAGCCAAACATTCAGAAGAGAACAAAAAGAGAACAAAAGAGAACAAAAGTAAAGATATTATGTTGTAAACCCCCCCATCTCAGTTTCAGATTGACTTCATGGTTTGACTTTGACCCACAGAAAATACCTACATGCAGAGTCATAGATGCACTCTTTTTCTGTACTGTAAGGGAGTATACAAACACTTTCAGGGCTATTTTCCAAATAGCGTGATTTAGATAATCTCATATAGATAAACTTTTGGCTTATCTGATCAAATGATCAATAGAATAGCGCAGTAATGCTGCGGTCCAGGCAACCCGTTACTCTTGTTTTCACAACCTTCTACCTGTAATAGTGTCCTGGAACGGCAGTCAAACGCGTAACTTACTACTTGTGAACTCGTACCAGATTGTTGTCCCAGTTACAGTTTTGACGTCACACACACATGTGGTTAACAGTGAGAAATGGAAATAAATAGACATAAATAGGCAACGTAAAGCAATTTGGCACATTGTAATCAAAACAATACACATACAATTGTGTCGTACTACAGGTTATGTTTATTAAATGAAGCCCAAAATATGTCCATCCATCCATCTTCGTTCACTTATCCGGTGTAGGGTCACGGGGGGAGCAGCTCCAGCTGACTAGAAATTGCTAGTATCAGCTAACGCTAGCTAACATCAATGGTAAGTAGCCGCTAGCTAACATGAACACTAGCTAGAAGGGTTTGTGGTGACTTTGCCTGGAATGCTACCAAGTGATTGACTTGAAGTTGTAACTTATGGGCTAAAAACTGTCTCTGGAACGCAGCATAAGACCTAAGTTGTAATCAAACAGAACTAATTTTAACATGCCAAAAACCCCAATCCAAGCAGGATTTTGATTTCCACAGAAAAAAATTATTCTTTTATTTATAGTTCTGAAGTGCTTCTAAAGACAACACCACTGCTTTTTCTCATCCCGTAAGTGCTTCCCATTGCAATATCGTGATGGCACTTCCACTGGATTTATGGGAATGCAATTATAGTTCTGAGTAAACATCACTTTCACCACAAAACCCCTGTTAGGAGGGCAGCAGATGCAAAGCCAGAGCAGAAGACGCCTCAATCATACAACATAAAAATGAACTGACGTGAGGAATGGTGCAGCATTGCATATCATTAGCCTTGTCTGGTGTTAACAGGGTGGGGAACCTTTGTACGTCCATAATTGGCAAAGCATCACTCACACAGTAATAAGGTTTTTCCAGGATCACAAAATAACAATTTTACGGTACAATAAGGTTACAAGATGGCAAAGTTCGCTATCGTAAGACCACAAAATAATAAATAACATTATCCCACGCTTACAAAAATAAATTAATTCCTTTAGCACTATTCACTTTGTATAGCAATCAACAAAACACAGTTTAAGAGGAAATCCATTGGAAGAGATGTCACATCCCTCCCCCCATCTCTAGGAAATATTGTAAAAGAACAGTTCACTGATGAGAACTTAGCTAAAATAATAATAATGATAATAATAATATTAATAAAATGTTGTAGCAATGCGGCTGTGGCTCAGTGGTAGAGCGGTTGTCTATCAATCCAAAAGTTGGTGGTTCAATCCCTGGTCCTACAGTCCCATGTTGAAGTGTTCTTGGGCAAGACAAGGAACACACACAATTGCTCACAATGTTGTGCCATTGAATGAAGAGAAAAGAAGTTGAGAAATGAGCAGCAAATGAATTGAAAATGATCCTCTAAATTAGACCCAAGTAGGTAATAGTCCTTTGAGCTCTTAGTCAAAACATAGAGAATGTTGCTGCACTGGTTTAGCCACAGAGATAATTGTATGCCAGGAAAACCTGGCTGCACAACAATCTCAATGCTACCTTCCATATCAGAGGTCAGAACTGGGAGTTACGTCACACCCGAGTTGACCACGTTCCAGTTACAAATGGGGTGTGACTACTAGTTGATAACAACCCATTATGCACTATAACAACGTAGCAACATATCCAGAGATAGAAGATGGACAGAACTGTGTGTAGACTGAGGTAATGATGTAATGTAATGTAATTACATCAACCCGACTTTTTGAGTGGGAAGTTGACATCAGGTGGGAGTTCCAGTTGGCATTTCTTACTACGAGCTTGGAAAGTCCGCCTTCCCAGTTCCACTAACAGCATAATGAAAGAGCACAAGTAGGTCATTTCTATTCTTCAGCAACAAGCCCTGCAGTGAAAACAGCATGAGTGGTGGTGAACTGACTCCAGAGGTTTACCATGAAGCAGTGTAGAAGATCCGTGAAGTGGAAGCTGATGTCAAAACTACAATTGATGGCAGTATTGAACATCTTTGGATTTGATTTTGTTATTTGGCTAAAAAAAAAGCACAAAAAAAAGCACAAAAAAAAAAAAAAAAATATATATATATATATATAGAACAGCATCGGGGATATATATATATATATATATATATATATATATATATATATATATCCCCGCTGCTGTTCTGCATAGGCCTGAACCCCCTCAGCCAGATCATCACAAAGACTGGCTACGGATACCGATTCCGAGGCGGCACAATCATCAGTCACCTCCTCTACATGGATGACATCAAGCTGTATGCCAGGAATGAGCGAGACATCGACTCACTGATCCACACTACCAGGATCTACAGCAACGACATTGGAATGTCGTTCGGACTGGACAAGTGTGGACGCATGGTATCAAAAAGAGGGAAGATGATCAGAACTGAGGGAATCAAACTACCAGAAGGCCACATTGCAGATGTTCAGGATAGCTACAAATACCTGGGGGTGCCACAGGCTAACAGAAACCATGAGGAGGCAGCAAGGAAGACGGCCACAGCCAAATATCTACAAAGAGTGAGGCAGGTCCTGAAAAGTCAGCTGAATGGGAAAAACAAGATCCGAGCGATCAACACATACGCCCTGCCAGTCATCAGATACCCCGCTGGTGTAATAAACTGGCCAAAGGAGGAGATAGAGGCTGCTGACATCAAGACCAGAAAGCTCCTCACAATGCATGGAGGGTTTCACCCCAAATCCAGCACCCTGAGACTGTACACCAAGCGTAGCGAGGGAGGCCGAGGGCTAGTGAGTGTCAAGACCACTGTCCAGGATGAAACAACGAAGATCCAGGAGTACATCGGAAAGATGGCCCCCAAAGATGAAGGGCTTAGTGAATACCTCAGGCAGCAGAAACCCGAAGGTGAGGACAAGGAAGATGAAGAACCATCATGGAGGGACAAGCCGCTGCACAGCGTGTAACACAGACAAATAGAAGAAGTGGCTGATATCAAGAAATCCTACCAGTGGCTGGAAAAGGCTGGACTGAAGGACAGCACAGAGGCACTAATCATGGCAGCACAAGAGCAGGCACTCAGTACAAGATCAATAGAGGCTGGGATCTACCACACCAGGCAGGACCCCAGGTGCAGACTGTGCAAGGATGCCCCTGAGACAGTACAGCACATAACAGCAGGGTGTAAGATGCAGGCAGGAAGAGCGTACATGGAACGCCATAACCAGGTAGCTGTCATAGTGTACAGGAACATCTGCCACGAGTATGGGCTGGAAGTCCCAAGGTCAAAATGGAAGACACCTCCTAAGGTAGTCGAGAACGACCGAGCTAAGATCCTGTGGGACTTCAAGATCCAGACTGACAAACTGGTGATGGCTAACCAACCAGACATCGTGTTGATCGACAAACAGCAGAAGAAGGCAGTAGTGATAGATGTGGCGATCCCAAGCGACAGCAACATCAAGAAGAAGGAACACGAGAAGCTTGAGAAATACCAAGGGCTGAAAGAGGAGCTAGAAAAGATGTGGAAAGTAAGAGCAACAGTGGTGCCGGTGGTAATCGGAGCACTGGGGGCTGTGACCCCCAAACTGGGAGAGTGGCTCAGCAGATTCCAGGTAAAACATCAGAGGTCTCTGTCCAGAAGAGTGCAGTCCTAGGAACAGCTAAGATACTCGCAGAACCCTCAAACTCCCAGGCCTCTGGTAGAGGACCCGAGGTTGAAGATGACACCCACAAGGGGGAGAGGAAGGATTTTTTATATATATATATATATATATATATATATATATATATATATATATATATATATATATATATATATATATATATATATATATATATATATATATATATATATATATATATATATGAGGAGGTATTAGCCATTAAAAAAGTCTGAGCTGTGACTGTCTATCACTAGACAATACAGTAATATATTGTGCTCGGAGTATAAAGTCAGAGGCTGTATTAAACAGTGCTTTATGGTTTCACTCAATAAAGCTGCAATAGAGCAATGAAAATGTCAACGGAAGAACCAGCAGACTGAATTAGCTTACAGCTGCAGGCAGAGGGTCTGGATCAATACAAATCAATAGAGGTAGCAAAAAACTGCCCCAGACACATGAGACAGCTGCAGTCACAGATCTGCCATTATCCTCTTCTATCCTGCTGGAAATGAGCAAATACACCACAGGAAGAATAGGATTTCTAAGGCACACCGCTGATTTTATGTAACATTATGTGTAGCATACTGGATACTACAGTGATGAGATGAAGAAGTCTGTGATGAAAAACTACAGTATTGATTTTGTAATTATAGACAAAAGGCTAAACACTGCAAGGGTAACTAGACATCTGGGCTGGGGTATTCATCCATATCCAGCACTCTAAAGAGGCCAGCATGTTTATAGCCATAAAGCATTACCTCCCTGGCAGGCGGTATTGTCTCAGCTTCATGCAGGTGTTCACCATAATTTATGAACATGTCACTGAATGACACGGGTGTCTCTGGGCCAGTGGTGAGCG
>JABXJD010001538.1:0-17500 GCA_013375575.1 Percina caprodes | reverse complement strand
TGGAAACCAGTGTGAGATGTGCATCCCACCAGTAGCTTTTGGATGGAAAGGCAAGATAAATGAGAGCAACAGCAGGCAGTCAATCTGTATTCATATGTTGAACACATGTCTGTAATAAAAGAGACTGTGAAAAGGTCAGGGATTTACCATTAACTACTGGATGCCTTCAATAAAGAGTCAATATTCCCATAACAGTGAAATAAAGAAGTAGAATTTTTCCAGCTGTACATCCATAATAACAGGCCTTCTGCAAAGAGCAGACAGCAAATGATTGAATGCTTTCTTTTGTGTTTTACCTGTTCTGGTACCACAGTGTATTGAAAATTGCTTTAATTTACAGTGCTCCTACAAGAGAGTCTTTAACCCACTGACCTGTTTTTGGATCAGATATGTAAACAGCATCATTGAGTTCATGTCTTAGCTTAGACTTAGCTCTGGGGAGCTTATTCCCTGGAGCCCTGCTACGCCCTGCAGTGACTTACTACACCATGAACTACTACAACTACTATTTCTAGTCATAGTTCCATTATCTTTACTATAATTGCCACTGTTCATCGTACCCCCAACCGGCACTGTCCAACACCAAGAGCCTGGGTCTGCTTGCTCTTATAAGATTTATTTATTTGATTAGGGCAATGACAAACAGGACAAATGATTTGCTTTCTGTAAATGTGCCAGTGTTAGTAAGTTGTGATTTTTAACTGTAGTCCTAGTTACTTAGCATGCATGTCTTAATGGTGGGAGGAGACCGGAGCCCCCGGAGGAAACCCACGCAAACACAGGGAGAACATGCAAATTCACATAGAAAGGCCCCGCCTGGACCAGGGATCGAACTCTGCAGTGCTGAGCCACCGTGCTGCCAGGGGGGTGGAGGAAGATTTGGAATTGTTGGGTCTTTGTAAATTATAGAGTGTGGTCTAGACCTACTATCTGTAGTGTCATGAAATAACTCTTGTTATAATTTGATACTATAAGTAAAATTGAATTAAATTAAATGTCAAGCACACTGCACAAGCCTGTTATCCTAAAAAGTAAAACATTTAACATAGTAATGCTTTCCCTGAAGATTTTAGGAATAAAATGTAATTATCAAAATAAAAAATAAGAATTACTTCATCCTTGACTATGGAATTAGTAGTTTCACAAAACAAAACCAAATGAAGGTGCACTTACCAGCTTTTTCCTTAGCTGTCAACAACACCGCACACGTCTTCTGTGGAAGTTTGCTCAGTTTTCAAAGTGATGCATTAAGCATCAAAATCTCTTTTTTCATGAAATCATATCAGTTATTGAGCTTGCATGCCAACACATCTGTCTTCATATAAACAGAGCAAACTTGATTGATGAAAGCCATGTCTTAAGGGAAAGCTTCAGAAAAGCAATTAAAGCAACACTGTGTAACTACGCTGACTTGTTATGTGGAGAAAGGCGCCCTGTCAATCACATTTGCCTCCATCGCCTGTTTTGCCAGGGTTAGCCCTTTATGATAGTTGCTCAGTGGCGCATGAAGCCATCATGGAGCAAAAACTGACCTGGATGATCTGCACTGTGCAGCCCGTAGAGCAGGCGCACTAAAGACATCCGCCAGTCCAGACGGCTCTTTTACGGGTTTTACACTACACTAATTTAATTATGCAGCTCTTCTAGACTTAAATGTTATCAGACAGAACGGCTCAAATTCGGACAGTAAAACGAGTCATAACCCTAACGCTTTGTGACGTTAAATAAATGTATCCACTGATTTACAGACGTGTCTTTCGCAATGTAAGTCTATCTAAAAAAGTACTTTTGGGCCAGAGGGCATCAAGTGACAGGCTGAGAGTGGCAATTCCACTGTTTGGACGCTATGTTCAATTTACTTTAAAGCCTGCCACACTTCCTGGAGGCCTGATAAAAACATGATACCCAGACTCTACAGGGACATGCAGTTAAAGTATTGGCAGTGTTTTCCAACTCTGACAGTTACCAAGGTACATTTGTCATGTTAGTGCACTTATGTTGTCTGCTTTGCTGCATAACCTTACTGTTACCATGCTAAAGTGGGTTATTATACCATCTCAAGGCCCCATATTCTGCAGCGGATTCCTAATACAGACTTAACCAACTTAACCCTTGTGTTGTCCTTAGGTCAAATTTAACCCATTTTCAAAGTTTTTTTTAATATCAGAAATGGTTTCTTACAACCTAATTGCCCCAAAATAACTTGAATTTTGGTTGTTTTATTCATTTTCATAGCATTTGAAAAAAAAGGTTTAAATGGTATTTTTGGTTTTAACTCAAATTAGGTATAATGTCATTTAAATGAGGTTTATTGACCATAAATTTAAAAAAAATAAAATAAAAAAGTGTTGAAAATAGGGACACAAACATTTTAAAAAGTGCCAAAAATCATGAAATAAAAGCAACATTTTGTCCCTGGGAGGACAACAAGTTCATAGTCGGGAAGACAACACAAGGGTTAATAAACCTAATGGCCCTTAATTGTCTCAGCCAGTCATTGGTGCTTCTCTGTGTGCATTACACAGTTCTTCCTTGTAGCTTTCACAACATCATAATTGCCAAGTCTTATAGCTCAAAGGAAAGCAATATGATACTGGTTTCACTGCAGACCTAGCTAACTCACTTATCTCTCTCCAGCCTCTCTGGTATTCTTCACCAGTCTTTCTGCCACTCTCATGCTTTCAGTGTGAGTTTGTGACACAAAATGAGGATGAACCTTTCGTGCAATACTCATTTTGTTGATTTCATCATTATGTCTGAAACACTGCTGATCAGATGTGATGCATCTTAGTGTTTGTCATGGTTACTTGGACTAGCCACAGGAGGTGCTAAACTATTTCTTTGTTCATTGATCAGTGCCAATTTGCACAAAACCTGGGGAAATAATGATGATCTGATTCAGGCAGCAGCTCAAAAATTAACCTTGTTTAAAAAGGTAATATGTATGCATAGGCGTAATTTAACCCAGCCAAAACTGGCCATCGCAACCCACCCCAAAAAACCCTATAATAATTTCCTTTACATATATTAGACATTTGCACTAAGTCAATAATTAAATAATACTTCACCAGGGTGCAGAAAATGAAGTGTTTGATATTCAAAATTTAAAGTTTGCCCAAAAAATAATCCCTCCCAATGATGACCCCAGAATTACGCCCTTATATGTATGACAGAAATAGAAGAAAATGCTGCAAAATAGGCTTTCCATTTAACCCCACTCTCTACCAGATCGTGGACCAAAAAGCCTAAAAAGAGAAAGCACGAGGAGAAAAAAAAGAACCATGTTTTCAAATTTATCCACGTTATTGTAGACATTGCCTCACTTGTGGCAATCATATTTCATCTGTCTGCTCCGATTTTAACTACCTTCCCTGTCTGTTTCAGGGTGAACTGCTTTTCCGTTAGTTGTATTTCGGCTCAGGCTGAGTCTTTGTTCTTCAGACTCCATGATCAAAAGAAGAGCTTGTGCGGAAATCACAGGACAGCAGGTTTTTTTTTTTCCCGGGGTCACCAAAGATCCCCAGCCAGCTTGATGGTAGGTAAGGCATGAAAACAGATTTGTTTCTACAGGATTTACCAGTATCAGCTTTCCACACACAACATCGCAATATGACTAGATTGGGTCAATTTGGGCCCAGACCTCACATGGTGAGGGCTTTATGAAGCATTATAGTATATCCACCAATGCGGCAATCCAAAGACAATATGTGGTTTAGGCAGTCTGGTTTTTTAAACGTAAGAACATGGTGAGAATAACGACATCGCTACAATTTGACCGGTATGTTGGACAAAGGTATGTAGAAGCACCAGAGACTCAAACAAACCAGCGTTCATGAATCTTTCATAAGGCTTATCAGAATTGCAAGCCGTCCCTTTTAGGAAGGGACATTACACGGCTCATTTGGGGCGTCTTTCTGCTACATGGAAAACAGCTTCACTACAGAGCAGACTGCTGCTTGTTAAATGCAGTGTTTGGATACACTGGATATTGTAACAGACCTGAAGCAAAACATAACCAGATGGTACTGATGGTTTTCCCCAGGTTAGAATTTTCCAGAAGGACCTTTGTATGGCTTGCAGCTGTCTCGTTTCATATTTTTGAAATCCTGGGACAATGTTGGACTGCGGCTGCTGAAAGAAGGTATGGTGTTCATTCACGCCTTAAGAAATTCAAGCGGGAATTCTGTGTTTATTTATGTTAATATGGAAAAACATCTATCATGTTACAGTTGCTGGTATAATAGTATAGTTTTAATTGGTCTGGATCAACGGCAATTCATTTACGGACGCCACATTTTGGATTTGAAATACGATACTCAGAATACAGACTTCGAGTTAGCAAGCCACGCACTGAGAATGGCAAGTTTTGTAGAAAAATTGGATCATGCAACGTTTACTATCCAACTGGGATGTTTTGGGACCAATTGTGGCAGCATTGGCTAACCCTACCCACAGGGCGATACGCTGGTAAGAACAAATTACGTTCAACCATGTATCCCAGCTAACTTAAATAGCTCCCATTCCTGTTGTGTGGGAACAGGTAACTTCATGTAACATTGCATGTGACATTTTCTTTTGAAGGGGTTCAAATTTTCCACCAAAACAAGTTCCTTCCAGAGACTATTTTGCAGAGCCAATGTCTCTGAGTCTCTCTAAAGAAGGGGAAAACATCCTCCATGCCATGTTGAAATATTTAAAAAGCATCTCTGGAAAGAGCCTCCAGGACCATGACAGGACACAACCAATTCACATTAGTATCCTACGGATGTCTCATTGCAGCAGTAACATAAGTGGAAATATCATAATCTATTCAGAACTCAGACATACCACCAGATTAAAAAAGAAAGAAACATGAATAACAATGTCTTACAATGTGTAAGCATAACTAGCCTGTAATGTTCTTCAAGTGGAGATTGTAGTGACATAAAAATCAGGTTTAGCCCTGTCAGTCTCTACATAGTAATGCCACAGACTATAGGCTAGAACAACCACTACCAACCACCCAGGTTGCAGTTAATTATACTGTGCCATGATTGAGCCAGAGAAGTCTATTTCCTGTTATTGCACTACTCAAACAGAAAACAGATGCTAGATATCTGACTAAATATGCCAGAGGGACTGGGAAGATAAGGGCACATTTATCTTCTTCTTTTTTTAAAGGATTAATTGCACACGGCCACCCACTCACAGCCACACAAGAAAACACACATAGTGAGCCACTGTTACAATTACCAATTGACATTCATGGAGCAAGTACGACTGCACGATTATGGCCAAAGTGATAATCACGATTATTTTGATCAATATTGTGATCACGATTAATTAGCACTATTTTTTGATTTTAACCAAAACATTTTATTGTCACATAGGCTATTTATAACTGCTTTCACATCCATATTATGCTACATTCTTATGTTGAAGTTTTATGTTGTAAAGACATACAGCTGCAACACATGTAAATGATAACTTGCTATCTGAAATAAATAGCGTCGGATATATATTTCTTTTTTAAATGTATCTCTGAGAAAGCTCCTTCACTTGTTTTCAACAATAACTGATCAAAAGAGCTAGGGAAAGAGAGGGAGTGTGATGGACGTACGGTACTCACAGAGTGACGACTGACTCATTATGAATGGGTCCAGCACGGGTTGAATGGCGGGTCAGCAGAGTTACACACGTTGTGTGTATGAAATGTCTGTATCGTCACTGCACTGCATTTTTATGAACTATGATATTCTGGCCATGGGTCACATCTCTCGCCCAGGTCCAGCAGGCTCCGTCTCACATGCTATTACTCTACCAATTGAAGTAAGTTGCATTCAATGACTTCTTCTGTGTTTTTTGCCGTGGAGGCCGCGATAGCAGAGTTACCAGCAGAAACACTGGTACAAATACAGGTTTGCCTCTCATGCTTAACAATGTGTGGCGGGGCTGCCCAGAGAGTAGAGGAAAGATACTAACACAGGCACGGCTTTACAGAAGAAATGGGTCATGTAACGCAACATTAAACCATATCGATATAAACAACGTTGTTTTGTTTGTGGATAGACAGCGGATGCGAGGACATTAGGTGAACCGGTGCGACCTAGAGGAAAAACATTACTCACGCTAGCATCCTAGAGCCCTGTGAGCTAACAGACACTAACTAGCACCCTAGAGCCCTGTGAGCTAACAGACACTAACTTGCACCCGAGAGCCCTGTGAGCTAACAGACACTAACTAGCACTGGTCACTGCTGTTGTCTGAAAAACAACACACGATGGGACAAAATGTTGCGTTTACTAGTAAACTGGTAAACCTTGTGACCGACGTATAACCGACTGCTATCTGTTGTGGTATTTTCCTCACGTTACTCTGTCCTCTGTGACTGTCTACATCTAGAAACTAAGCTGCGCGGTGCAGGGAACAACACTGACTGGCACATGATCAGACAGTGGTTTACGGAGCGGTAGATTGGCTTTGCAAAAAAAAAAAAAAAAGCATTCTATGACATTACGCATTTAAAATATTGCTAGATCACGCAAATTTGATCGTGGGAAGCCAAAATCGTGATTGTGATCAAAATTTTATTAATTGTGCAGCCCTAGTAGCAAGCAATCAAATATACTACTATCAGAGCAATGATGAAGACAATGTTATACAGAGAGGGTGGGGTCAGTGTATGCCATGCTAACCATAGGCGTAGATTTGGCAGGAATGCAGCGGATAGTCCCCCAATATCAAGAGGTACATTTGTCCCCCTCAAAAAGAATGAAAGACAACCCACTCCCCAAAAGAGGTAAAAATAACTATTCAGGGGTCTTGGTTACATGACTGGCCACCGCAGCTTGGCTTTGGGTTGCGTTTTTCCAAAAGTTGGATCCGGAAAAACTAAACAAAGAGTGGAATATTCAAATCCTAAAATTGAATATCGATTACTTACCCAACAAACGAATATCCGTTTGTCTGATGTTAGGATCCAGCCCTACTTATTATCAGTAAATATATAGTGTTTGATGCTCAAGAAGTGTTGGGGAACAAAACCTACGTTCTTGATGCTAACCATGCAGCAGCTGCTGCTAAATCACCATTAATGAAATAAAAACAAGCTGCAAAGAGGAACCAAATTACTGCCCGGCTCTCTACTACTAAATGTTTCATCCAATATTGATCTACACTAGATATTTCTGAACTTGCTCTGCTGCCGGGCAATATAATACAGGCCTACCAACAAACTTGGCCATAATCTCATTCCCCTTATTTGATAGCTCCTCGACTCGCCGGTCCTCGGCTGAACCAGATATTGTTCTGTGCCTCCTCGGTGAAGGCTGTCTCAACGCTCTTATTTCGTCCTCCTGTTACTCCACTGATAACATGCCAACACTGTTTGATGCAAGAGCTCCATCCACCACCCCAACCTCCTTGTTAATGATCATGCTTTTGGTATTGGTTAAGATTTCAAGTTCATGAATGCGTTTATTAAGGGTAGAGTTGTTTTCTGCTGATTGTTTCAGAGCGCCTTCAAAGAGAAGTCTTACAGTAACTGTAAGTATAATCATTAGCTAAATAGGGTCAATTCCTTGTTTCCTTGCTGATTGCCTCCACAAGATGAAATGTCAAGTGGTTCAAGTTAGATAAAGCAAGACAGCTCAGGGCAGTTTGTGAAATGGTGACGTTATTTTGATTTATTGATATTTCAACAGTAACACGATTTTCTTATTTATTTCGTATTGGTCACCACAAAATGAACAGCGGCCGTCGGGACACGATCCGCTGTCTCTGAGGGACGTAACAATGGGGAAATGAAATGTCACATGCCGGCGGACGGACCGCCACATGTGGGACGCGCTACAACAACGGGATGTCACGAAAGGTGCGTCCAATTGCTTATCACAACTAACAAAACGAGAAAAATCGTGTCTCTGTACATTAATCAATAGATTAAATAACGTGACCATTTCACAAACTGCCATGAGACTGCATTGTGTAATAAGATTCCATTGTAGGCTCCAACTATCACTCCAAACCACTCTGCAGTGGCACCATCAGCACACCAACTGACCATGCCTGCTGTGACAGCTTGAGCTCCACTGAAAACAATCACTCCCTGTTTGTTGCCCTTAATGATAGCAACTGCCAACCATTCTCCTTCCCCCACACCCCCACCCTAAAAACTGCCAGCCCTCAAATGTAAAGAATGTCTCCTTTGTTCTTTACTTTGGTGACCGAAAGATGTTGATGCTGTGGTTTAAAAAGCACCCATTAGGTCTGAAAATTCTTCTAAAATTAAATTCACCAGAATAAATGAAATGAGCAACACTAAGGAACTGTGAGATATGAATAAGCCTGCATGCTGTAGGAATCAAAAAATATAAATAAAAGCCACCAATAAGATTGTCTTCAAGGTGAATCCAGGCGGGTGTTTAGATATATTCGGACAAAAAAAATGGAAGAATAAAGTAGTGTTTGGTGTTGCCGCGTTGATAGATGATCTCCTACCAGCGAGGACATACAAAGAACCATCATGCTTTGAGTGGCTGCCAACTCATATCAAAACACCTGAGGACCAGGCTACGCTGAGGTTGATCTGAAAAGGCTTTTTAGTGAGAAATAGCAGCCCCAAGGGAGGAAGAGGACGAGGAGAAGACACATAGCGACATGGTGGAGAGGGAGAGGACAAATGGCATCAGAGAGGAGGTAGCAGGGTGACTCTTTCGTAAAATCTGCCCTTTAGATGAAAAGGCATTAGTCAGTCAGGACCAAGGAATGGGGAGGCTAATATGATTGGATTTGGCTGGGGAACATGGGGAAATACACCCCCTGAGGATGAAGGAGAAACGGATTGGGATTTGCAAAAGAAATACGACTGACATAATATATATTATAAGACTGCCTGGCAACATGGGAAATGCCAACAGCCACTTTAGTCCATGCCCTGCTCTACCTTGTGCTTTCCCACCCGTCATTCTAACATAATCATACAAACTGCATGCAAAAGCCCTTCACTCAATGCAGTGCCACAGTGTAGCTCAATTTAAAATGGAGGTCAAATATGATCAAACCCCCAGCAAGGGGTTGTGAGGCAATTTTGGCATATAGAGGCACAGTCTGAATTGAAAGCCATGTGGCATCCATAAACCCTATCGCCAGACAATAATGTTAACTGTACTTCAGTAAAAGATCTGAGTACTTCCTCCACCCCTGAAAGACAACAGTTTATTGGAATATTCTTTTTTCTCACACTCTATTAGATCTCTTAGAAGTGCAAAGGAATTGGGGAAATTATCCTGTCAAAGCCCTCCATACTGTACATCTTATTTTAGTGTGCATAAACTATTCATGAGTTTAAGCCGGCAAACAAACAATTTCCTTAACACAACAGATGTTCAAACTGTCACTGCATACTCAACACAACTCTTCTCATGCTACTAAGGGTTCATCTGAAATTGTCTGTTATGTATGCCATCAGCATGCTTAGCTAGTTAGCGTAGCTGAGCCTCTTGTTAAGAGCAACAACAGCAATGAATATTCAAGAATAAAGCATGAGGTAAGGAAAAGACCAAATAAGTGTGCATAAAATAATATTTCCCATTTTTTTAGCCATCCTCAGATGATGAGCACCATAAGTCAATATTGGGGGACAGGTTATTGAAACATTAATATCAGAGTTCAGTAATTGGAGGTTTGATGCCACTCTCTTGTGAACTTATTAAAAGCTTAATGAAAGGTCCATATTCATCACATAAATTGGCATATCATGAAATCAGTAGATTATTAAATCTAGCTTTCACCAAGTAGGTTAGAATGAAGAAGAGTTCATTTGAAAGCTGCGAGAGGATGCAGGGTGATACTGACATGTGCAATGTAAAAAAAGACCTTCGGCAGATTGGTGGGGAACAAAGGGTGGCGGGGATGATGGTGGGGGGGGGCTTAAATGTCACAGGGAGTGAGGTGAGAAGAGACAAAGGATAAGGAGGGTGGATTTTGGTCGGGTGGATGGGGGTGTCTGCTTTCTAAGAGAGACAGCCATCACAGGAAGGAGATCGCAGCAATAGCAAGAAAATAAGCTATAATCCTAATTTCTACATAACAGGAGTCATATTTTTACCCAAAATCACCCTTTTTCAACTTGTCAATGCTTAGAATACATTTAAAGGAAAGGTCAAATATTGATGAAAAATGCACTTCTTTAAGTGATACCATGTCTCATTAATTCACATATCTGTATGTTAGGCAAGGCAAGGCAGCTTTATTTGTATAGCACATTTCAGCAACAGGGCAATTCAAAGTGCTTTACACAAAATCAGTTAAAAAAACAGTAAAAGAAAATAAAACCGATAAAACACAGAAGAAACAGTTCAAAATAAAAACAGATAAAACACAAGAATAAAAATTACAGTGCAGTATAAGAGATTAAACAGTAAAGAAATGAACATCATTTAAAGAAAGGCAACATCAAAAGAAAGGTCTTCAGCATTGATTTTAAAGAACTGAGAGTAGCAGCAGATCTGCAGGTTTCTGGGAGTTTATTCCAGATATGAGGAGCATAGAAACTGAACGCTGCTTCCCCCTGTTTAGTTCTGACTCTAGGAACAGAAAGTAGACCTGTCCCAGATGACCTTAGAGGTCTGGGGGGGTCATAGTGTACTAGTAGATCAGAAATGTATTTTGGCCCTAAACCGTTTAGTGATTTATAAACTAGCAAAAGAACTTTGAAATCAATTCTTTGGGGCACAGGAAGCCAGTGTAAGGACTTCAGAACTGGAGTGATGTGATCCAGTCTCTTGGTCTTAGTGAGGACTCGAGCAGCAGCGTTCTGAATCAGCTGCAGCTGTCTGATTGATTTTTTAGGGAGACCTGTAAAGACCCCGTTACAGTAGTCAAGTCTACTGAAGATGAAAGCATGGACAAGTTTTTCCAAATCCTGTTGACACATAAGTCCTTTAACCCTTGATATATTCTTAAGGTGATAATAGGCTGACTTTGTAATTGTCTTAATGTGGCTGTTAAAATTCAGGTCAGAGTCCATGACTACTCCAAGATTTCTGGCTTTGTTGTTTTTAACATTGTTGTTTAAAGCTGAGCGCAGACTTTTAATCGTTCCTCTTTTGCTCCAAAAACAACCACCTCAGTTTTTCCCTCATTTAATTTCAGAAAGTTCTGGCACATCCAGCCGTTAATTTGTTCGATGCACTAGTCAGTTTTTGTATTGGACTATAGTCCCCTGGCGATAAGGTTATGTAAATTTGTGTGTCGTCCTCATAACTATGGTAACTTATTTTGTTGTTTTCCATAATCTGTAAATACAGAGCTGTAGTCAGGACAGGGTTTGCCTAGCTTAGCCTTAAGGCTAGGAGCAGAGGGAAGCTAGCATGGCTATGTCCAAAGTAAAAAAATCATACAGTTTGTTCAGGTTAAACAAACATGATAGAATGTTTCATTGTTGATCTTTAGAGAGGTTGATAGACGTAGCTTGATAGATGTACTGTATCTTGATTGCATCTTGATAGACGTATCTTGGTAGCATCTTGATGGATGTATCTTGATATCCGTATCTCGATAGCATCTTGATGGACATATCTTGACAGTGGGAGGTTTAAAAAAAAAAAAAAAAATCTCCGACGGCAGAGACGCAGCGTGAGTCGCATTCTACCACGCGCTGAAACTGCACGTTACCAGAAATCTACTGGTTAAGGAAGTACTAAAAACCGAAGTAAAAAAACAACCTGAAGCAGAAGAAACCTAAACGTTAACGGAAAAGACCCGCGGACCTCAGTGACTGAGGGGGACACACACAGAGAGAGAGAGAGACAGAGAGAGAGAGAGAGAGATGTTCACTTGTCAGTGCTCTGTGTGAGTGAGCAGAGCGTGTGTGTAGGGCGGGGCGCACGGTCCGCTACCCAATCCGAGTACAGATAATGACTCGTATTACTCGTAAAATACTTGTATTCGGCAAAAGTGCTTTATCCGTAGCGGATACTCGTTTCAGCCGAGTATCCGGCTCATCTCTAATGAGTACTTTCCCATGTAATAACGTTGTGTTACAGCATTCAAAACGTAAAATTCTTTTATTTGTGTTAACTGTCTTTCAACAGGGACTAATGGAGGTGGTCACCAAGGATGGCAAAGCCAAAGACCAGCAGGGAGACAGAGGCCAAAGAGAGATGTTGAATACATTATTTGCTATATTAAAGATAGGCATTCTAACAATAAATGCTTTAAATAAACTGGTTTGTCCGTGTCATCAAGTTCTTGGGCGTGTGTATATAATATAAACTGTTTTTTTCCTGGACCTGGAATTATTCAGATGCTATCAGTTGTAATAACTCGTAAGGTTTACATGTATCTTTACTATAACATTTATTCAAACATTACTATATACTGTACACATGATGGTGTTGCTTCCAGACTGCAGATAAGGAGAAAGTTTTAGGTGAGTCATCCAACCTGTCCTGGTAAGATTACAGTTGTACCACAAGTATATTTAAGAATACAGTTAAACTCCACTGTAGTTTTCTTCATCATACAACTCTTGACCATTTAACACATAACACCTACAGTGAGGAAAATAAGTATTTGAACACCCTGCTATTTTGCAAGTTCTCCCACTTAGAAATCATGGAGGGGTCTGAAATTGTCATTGTAGGTGCATGTCCACTGTAAGAGACATAATCTAAAAAAATCCAGAAATAATACAGCTGCAAATAAGTATGAACACCTGAGAAAATCAATGTTAATATTTGGTACAGTAGTCTTTGTTTGCAATTCCAGAGTTCAAACGTTTCCTGTAGTTTTTCACCAGGTTTGCACACACTGCAGAAGGGATTTTGACCCACTCCTCCACACAGATCTTATTTAGATCAGTCAGGTTTCTGGGCTGTCGCTTAGAAACACGGAGTTTGAGCTCCTCCAAAGATTCTCTATTGGGTTTAGGTCTGGATGCTTCTTCCAGCCACTCCTTGGTTCTCCTGGTTGTGTGCTTTGGGTCATTGTCATGTTGGAAGACCCAGCCTCGACCCATCTTCAATGCTCTAACTGAGGGAAGGAGGTTGTTCCCCAAAGTCTTCCAATACATGGCCCCGGTCCTCCTCTCCTTAATACAGTGCAGTCGCCCTGTCCCATGTGCAGAACCCCCCCCCCCAAAGCATGATGCTACCACCCCCATGCTTCACAGTAGTGATGGTGTTCTTGAGATGGTACTAATCATTCTTCTTCCTCCAAACACGGTTAGTGGAATTTTGACCAAAAAGTTCTATTTTGGTTTCATCTGACCACATGACAATTCTCCCATGACTCCTCTGGATCATCCAAATGGTCATAGGCAAACTTAAGACGGGCCTTGACATGTGCTGGTTTAAGCAGGGGAACCTTCTGTGCCATGCATGATTTCAAACCATGACGTCATAGTGTATTAAGACATTAGTGATAATAAATGGAGTGGAGGTGGACATTTTGAAGGCAGACTAACAGGTCTTTGAGGGTCAGAATTCTAGCTGATAGACAGGTGTTCAAATACTTATTTGCAGCTGTATCATACAAATAAATAGTTAAAAAATCATACATTGTGATTTCTGGATTTATTTTTTTAGATTATGTCTCTCACAGTGGACATGCACCTACGATGACAATTTCAGACCCCTTCAGGATTTCTAAGTGGGAGATCTTGCAAAATAGCAGGGTGTTCAAATACTTATTTTCCTCACTGTACCTTAACTGTTAGCGGGTGTTTATCAATGGTGTTATGATTTTTCATATGTTGATTGACGCTTGTGCGTTTAATGCATGTCATACTGCCTGTGGTAGGTCATTAGCTGGTAGCGTTTACCTTGTTGTAGTTGCTGATCATATTTTGCATTTCTTAACCTGAAAAATAAGCTAATGTTACATGTATGCAGTAAACCACAAGCTAATTTTAACTGCTACTTTTCTTTTTTAAAACATGTATACCTTACGAGTTATAAAAACTGATAGCATCTGAATATAATTGTTTGAAGTTTCCTCTATCCATGTCACAATTTGATGGAAAAATAGACATTGAAATTATATACACACGCCCAAAAACTTAATGACACAGACAAACCAGTTAATTTAAAGCATTTATTGTTAGAATGCCAATCTTTAATATAGTAAATAATGTATTCAACATCTCTCTTTGGCCTCTGTCTCCCTGCTGGTCTTTGGCTTTGCCATCCTTGGTGACCGCCTACGTTAGTCGCTGTTAAAAGACAGTTAACACAAATAAAAGATGTTTACGTTATGAATGCTACAACATAACGTTAATACATGGGAAACTACTCATATTTTAGCCTTCCTTGAACGTTGCTAGTGACGTTAACACGGTGCAGTGTTACCTCCCGTCTACAGATACAACCAGTGATAAACACACCAACTTTCTAAATCTCTGCTAACGTTACGCATATAAAAAGAGATAAACATGCCACCGTACATTAAACTTTACAAAGACAGCAACCTAGCTAGCTAATAGCCAAATGTTAAATGATAGGTTCAGTTAGCTAACGTTAGCTTGGGGTTTATCTACCTAATTTTTATAGCAATTTGTACAAGCTTTAAAGCGTTAAGCTTTACATTGATGTAAAACATTAACGGTGATAACAAATGTACGGCACACACTAAAGATACTTACATTTAAATTATTATTTCACGGTCAGCGATGCCGCACGAACTCCCGCTTAAGTCCGCTATTTATTTAATTTTTTAACGAGCCGGCAAAGGCCTGCGCATAGGATTGTGGGTGATTTGGGACCGCGAAGGATACACAAATGCATCCTTCTCTGTCTATGTGAAATTTTCTGAATGAAGGACTCAGTCCTTGGAGGAATTCGGAGGATCCTCGAAATTGGAACGGTCCTTCGACGGACGTCGATGACGTAGTGTCCTCCTTCCTTGACATTAAGAAACGGCTGCTGATTCGTCTTCTCCATCCCAACAGCATAATTAAACAGCACAGTTAACAGTTCCACAACCATTTCATCCAGTCTTTTGAAATGCGGCAAAAAAATTCTATGACGCGAGCCCGCAATGACGTGCACTTGATAGCCTGTTCCATTGTACATGTTCTTCAAATGCTAAGGAGGACTCTGACCTGCTCCTGAAGGATCCTTCCATGGAAGGACTAGTCCTACCAAGGAAGGATCCTTGACATTGAGAAACGGGGTGTATCTTGATAGACGCATCTTGATGGCATCTCGATAGACGTCTCTTTATAGTATTGCGATAGACGTCTATAGTATCACAATAGACGTCTCTTGTTGGCATCTTGATAGACATCTCTTGATAGATGTATCTTGATAGCATCTTGATAGACGTCTCTTGATAGACGTATCTTGATAGACGTATCTTGATAGCGTCTCAATAGACGTCTCTTGTTGGCATCTTGATTGAGACGTGTCTTTCACTTTGGACAGAGCTGTTTCCATCTGCATCCAGTCTTTATGCTAAGTTAGTCCAACCACACTGACACCAGCTTTGTGCACAGACATAAGATTGATATGTGCAAACGTGCTATTATCTTCCAAATCCACAAACCAGGGAACAAATTAATCTGACATTCTTACTACGAATACTGTACAAAATTCCAATTGTTCAACCACAATTTTTTTCTGAAGACTTTGACCTTAATAATCAAATATTTCTAGAAACAAGACAGTTACGTCTTTCATCAGAATCTGACTCCTCTTCATTCTAATTCATGTTACCTCCTTCCTCACTGGCTATATTATCCATACATACTGATCATGAAAAGAAAAGATAACACATGGATGCATTTATTATCAATAAACTGTTGACTCTAGAGATGCAAAAAATGTCACAACATCACAAATAGCTGAGATGAAATCTTGAATAGTCAGTATAGATAGATACCAGGGTTGATCAGGGCCACCAGCCAACTATTAGGAATTATGGAATGGGAGACAACAGTTTTCCAACAGTTAAGCCCCTCATCCACACCCACTCCATAACAACCCACCCTTAGCTTTGATTCCAGCACTACAATTTCAAATAAGATCGTGGACATAAGCCTTGTAAAAAAAAGGTACACTAAATATGGTACAAAAGCAAGAGCTTGTAGACTTGATGTGAGAACTTGAATTGAAAATTTGAAGTAATAGAAAGAAAGAAACCACGTGGGAGCTTGTAATAATCTAAACCTGTATGTTGAATTTTTCAATTTTTCTAAATGTGAGGTCACAGAAGAAATAGTCACAAAACGTGTAGATTGATATTTACATAAATACAATGACAGCTGCAACATTGTGATGTAACATTTACTCCATTTTCAGCACAAACACAACAGGACTACCTCTCGAATCAGTCCCTGCAACTTGACACATGTGCTCTCTCGCATCACAATGTGGTTAATCTGTAGGCCTTGATTTTTGCAGCACTTGATAAATGTGGTGCAAAACAAATGTGTAGCTGTGGACAGAGTGGGGCGAGAGAGCAGGGTTGTCAGATGATGACAACCCTGTAGCATGGAACTTAATAGCCAGCCAGCCTCTAAATGAGTAAAATATCAATCATTGATGCACTCTTTGAAAGTATAACTCCAGTGAATCAGAGGAATAAAATGCTTATTTCTGAATGCTGCACTGTACTGTTCTAAAGCACAAATAGACACACCAGCTCCTCTACAGAAAGGTGCCACATTGTCGGATTTTAAGTGAGCTTTATCCTGTTAAAAGTCCGGTCGGTATGAATTTTAAATTGGTTAACAAGAGTATAAAACAACTGACAACAATGAGACAGATTAAACTGAACCTGTCCTCTGTGTTTTGAATACTAATGATCAGTAACTGTACGACAAGGTCACAGAAAGGAGCATGCTGTGCCTTAGTTTCCCTGAATCAACATTGAAGCCCTTCTGAAAAGCTCTGAATATTCATCAGAGCAGCGTTGTCTGCCTGTGAGGTGGAGGTGAGGGCTCCTCGGCTCGGCGAGCACAGCGGGGTGGAGACTATGCTGCGAGGGGATTCCCTGCATGGTTGGAGACACCAACATCACCCACAGGCTCTGATATGACGCACAAAACAGCAATTTCTTCAGTGTGGCGTGTCTCTGAAATCTTGTCTGCTTTGACATGATTTAAAATTCAATGACTTACCAGGCCTTAATCAGAGTTATTAAATAATGCAATAATGAGAAAAGGATTTGTAAGATTCAACACTAATTCTTAGATGGAGCCTACTGTAAGTCTCTTTGAACTGTAGTGATTAGGGAGAGTGTGAAAAGGTGAATGCTGAGCCTGAAGGATGAATATTTCATTGTTTATGTTTGACAAGCTCTCAGTTATTGCCTCACAAGAAAGGAGGCAATCATTTTTTGCATTTTCACTCTGTTTAAGTGGAGTGCTCCCTCAGGCTGTTTTTGCTGTGTGTGTGTGTGTGTGTGTGCGTGTGTGTGTGTGTGTGAGCTCTGCGCTCTTGTGATTTGATGAGACTGTAGTAGTAGCCCATATGATCCAGCATCTCTCCTGGTCACAGTCTACTGCAGACACAATTAG